>JACGAQ010000354.1:0-159344 GCA_014119065.1 Orius insidiosus | reverse complement strand
TTTATATTTGAAAATAAGGAAAGAAGAAAACCTTGGGTTAAAAGCCCAAAGGTCCTAGGTTCGAATCCACTGAGGGCCTAACTTTTTTTTTTTCTAAAATTTGGTGCTGTAGATTCAATTTGACAATTGGAAAACCCCAAATGCTTTTGAGCTTATTGGTTTTTTTAATTCTAAAAATAGATTTTTTTCTATTCTATTTGAAAAGTTCGCACGATAAATCAGGTCAATAAATTAAAAAGTCTCCGCCTCGAAAAAAATATAATGAAGAGATTCGATCTCTTTTCAAGGCTGAAAAAACGATCTTTAGGCCCATAGAGTTCGAAAAAAAAAAAAAGAAAAAAAGGTCAAATTATGCATTTTGCGACAGGAAGAGTCTGAGGTAATTTTTCTGCTTTCTCCTAAAGTACACGAATCGATCAAAAAGCTTCAAAATCGTTAACTCCCACTATGAGGTAATGAGAAGTAAAGACTTCCTGTAAGTTAAGATTTTTTTTTGGTGGGCACTCGGACGATCTTAACCGTGAGAATGCATTTCATGAATCGACAACTCCTAATCAAGTTAAATGTCAATCTCAAGCCCAAATGCATCTAAAAATATCTTTCAATCAATTTTTTTCTAAGTTAAAAATTAGCCTCAGGTCAATGATCTACATAGGGAGCCAGAATATTTTTTATGTATATTTTTATTTTTAAGGCCCTTGAGTTAGGCCTAAAAAAATTTAAAGTTATGTTGGTGCATTATAAATCATAAAAAATTTATTTTATTTTTCTTGGAAATTTCACTAAATTAGGGTTTTTTTTTTTTAATTTATTGAAAAATACGTAAATAAAAATTTGACGTACGATAATGAAGGTAGCGATGATAATTGAGGAGGCATGGTGCCGGAACAGACACAAGATGAAGACTGAGGGTTCATAAGCATCAAAATCCCCTCTTAAGATCTTCGAAGGAAAGGCGGGAAGCCGGCTCGCTGTGGCCGGGCCCCACGCCGAACTTTTATAGCGTCTTTGCTTTATTGAGAGAGAAAACACGCCTTTAAAAAACCAATTTTTAAAAGATTTTAATATCGAAAGTCAACTGGTGACTTTAACGCCGCAATAAAAATTTAGAAAAGAAAAAATTTTCACTGAGGAAACCAGGTGTTAAATTAACTTTTTGAAGTGAAAAGTCCGTCTTAACTTTTAGTACCTACCCTCTCCTAAAGGCGGAATATGGAGAGTAATACAATATCTCTCTTTAAGTTAAGTATTACCCACACGCTCAACATCTAGGACGCGGTAACGTTCGCGCCTCGCCCCGCCTAGTTAGAGCGAGAGCAAGAGAATGCTTGTTTTCATTTTCCACGACTATTTAAATACTAATTTGACCTGCCATTGAAAAGAGTGAAGAAAATAACAAATTCGAGTAGCTCTAAAATTATTTATTTATTTAATGAACCTAAATTTGTCAATTATACCAATTTTATACAGCAATTAATGAGATCAATGTGATTTTTCTTAATATCTCTAAACTACATAAGTAGACTCTTCTGAGTGGGTTCTTATGTGATTCTTCAAGGTACATTCAAGGGCAAACTCTGCCTTTGGTGTGGATTTTCATAATGTGATTTTTTAAATAGTCGGCCCGGGCAAACTTCTTTTCGCAACTTCGCACTGATATGGTTTTTCTCCAGGTAATATAAGTGCGCTTTCAAAGTACTTGACCGGGTGAACTTCGCTTCGCAGACGTCACATTTAAATGGTTTTTCTCCAGTGTGTGTTCTCTTGTGTGCCTTCAAATCTGACTCCCGGGTGAACTTCCTCTGGCAAACATCGCATTGATAGGGTTTCTCTCCTTTGTGGGTTAATAGTGCGACCTCATACTATTTGACTGGGCGAATTTTGCGTCGCAGAACTCAAATATTAATTTTTTTCCCCAGTGTGGGACATCATGTGAACCATCAAAGCTGCTTGCTCTGTAAACTTACAGACCCAAACCTTAATTCATAATATGATTTTTTCTTTATTGTGAATCACCATATGAAGCCTTAAATTTTTATGCCCTATAAACTTCTGCTCGAAAACTTGCATTCATAAGGATTTTCCCCTGGGTGAATAGCAATAATATGTCTCTTTAAAACAGTTGAACTTGCGTACTTCATCCACAGAACTTACATTGAAGAAAGGATTATCTTTGCTGTGGTCTATTAAAATCTCCATGGCGGGAAAACTTCCGCTCGCAAAACTGGCATTTGAACAGTTTTTCTTGGTGGATCACAATATGTGCGTTTAAAGACTGACTGGTAAAACTTCGCTTGACAGTGCGTACATTCATATGGTCTTTCTTCGGTGAAGATTCTCATATGATTCTTCAATTCACTTGGAAGTGGGAACTCCCGATTACATATGTGCATTACAAAGCCCTAGAATTTGGAACGGACTCCAGCAGAAGGCGCATTCATATATGTCCATATTTTCATTTCGCGGTTTTGATGTTGATCCATCGATGCTTCGGATGCTTCATGCTTCGGATGCTTCAGATGCTTCACGATGCTTCAGATGCTTCGGATGCTCAGATGCTTCACGGATGCTTCAGATGCTTCACGGATGCTTCAGATGCTTCGGATGCTTCGGATGCTTCGGATGTTCGGATGCTTCGGATGCTTCGGATGCTTCGGATGCTTCGGATGCTTCGGATGCTTCGGATCGCATCTTCGGATGCTCGCTTCGGATCGCTATCTCGGATGCTTCGGATGCTTCGGATCGCTATTTCGGATGCTTCAGGATGCTTCGATGCTTCGGATCGCTTCGATGCTTCAGTTTTCGGATGCTTCGGTCGCTATCTTCGGATGCTTCAATGCTTCGGTGCATCGGATGCTTCCATCGGATGCTTCCACACTATTCTTTTCTTCACAATCTTCTGAACATTAAAGGCACTCTTGTCTTCGGATTCCTTTTTGATCCGTGTCGTCTCTTTCCCAATTCATCTTCATCATTTTTTCTTCTTTCTTCCTTTATTTTGATGGTCCGTCTAGAGCCTACAGGTTTTCCGTCAATTTCGACCTCCATTCTTCAAGTTTGAACTACAGTTTTAAATATTTGGAGTATGAAAACCTGGAAATCTAAGTCCAAAACAAAAGGTTCACCAACATTATACAATAAAATCCCTACTTTGGAGAATTTTCCGAGTTTTCCGGGTGTTTACCCCTTTCCATGTGGCCTGACTGGTCGAATACATTCATTTTTTTTACCTAATGGCAGAGAATGAATGAAAATTAACTTTTTTTACGACTGCTTAAGTCTTGCGTAATTAAATCCTTGAATGTCCACATACAATTTTTGTCGGAAGGAAAAAAAATTAAAAGAAGGAAACAATGGAAGAAAAAAGTGTAAACGTGTCCAAGTACTTTAGGCACCTTGATGTTTATCCATTTAGTCAACCCATCAAACAAGCAATTAACCAACGAAACCCAGTTCTCATGCTGGCAACCTCCAACGGCTCCTCATTGTCTTTTATATCCAAATAAAAAAATTAGCCTCTAAAAAAAACGTTTTTTAAATATTTTATTCTACTTTGTATACAACGGAGGCAAAAAGATGGCGTCATGAAGGAAGATTGTCGATGGGACGATAGCAGAAAAAAAGGAGAAGGATCTGATTTGAATCCAGGGCGTTGCTACATTTTCCTGTACAGCTTTTTGCATAACTACTCATCCATTGTAATAAAAAGGGAAAAAAACGGGTTATGCTTTTAAAATTTGGAAGGAGTTTTAAGATTTGGCTCAGGGATTTGATAGCGGTTTTTCGCCATCTTGAAAATATAGCTTTGTTCCAACCGTAGTTTGAAACTCCTGGAGCATGCGCAGAAGGATTTGGACGTCATATTTGACGTCGTTCGAATCGTTTTTCCGTCCAATTTGACGTGTAGATCCTTCTGCGCATGCTCCAGGAGTTTAAATCAGTTTCAAACTGTGGTTGGAAGAAAGCTAACATAAAAAGTTGATTTCCATGATCATTTGGTCCTGGAATTTTCTTATAAAAATGGGTTCAACGTCCGGAAAATAAACGATTTGATGTCGTCGGGGTGAGTCGCTAAGGGAAGGACCTCGTGGGTGGATTTTTAACCCACGCCCATTTTTTGTTAAGACGTCTTGCCTTTTTTGAACCTTCAGACGTTGAACTCTGATTTTTTTTAAAACAAATCTATAAACTTTGAAAAACACCAAAAAAACAAAACAATATTAGTTGGTGTTCAATATTTGCAAAAAAAAAAAAAAAAAAAATCGATTTGACCCTCCGGGGTCTGGGAGACCCTTCCGCAAAAACCCGACATGGAGGGTATCACAATAACTTCTTTAAGTAAATTTTAAAAATCCTAGACAAACTAAAGATACATTTCATGGCTAAGAAAGTCAAAAACTTTGATGGTCTAGAAACACCAACGTTTTATTCCTAGATAATTTTGCTCTCAGAATGGGGTTAAAGCATTTTATTTTTCTTGTTTATCTAAACTCTGTAGATTTATTGTTTCTAAAGGTTGTATTTTTCGAATTAAAAGGTGCGGGGGGAGAAAAAAAATCAATTTGATATCAATGACACCTCTTTAAGCCGAATGCGGGGGTTGATAGGTGGGCTTGGCTCCCACTTCGCCCTTGAAAGTCGGCAAGGGCGACGTACACGCCTTCCGATATTGTTTTTGCGGTTTTAGAAAAAAAAAGGAGAATAAAATGTTAGTTTTGGGGTCAACAGTTTTGTAAAAAAAGGGCGTGGGATCCGTGATTTTTATCTGGGTCTTTTTTAAGTCGGACGTGCAGATTTGCCAGGGACGCTTGCGAATAAATGAAGTTTGTCCGCTATTTACATCTACAGTTTTTAACCTCATTGGTAGAAGAAATATGAGGTTATGAAATGTCTGACGAATCCGTTTGACCAAATAATTATGTAGATCTTTATTGTTTTGCCGTTTTCAAGGGGAATTCCAATAAAACTCTTTGTTTTCCAATATTTTTTTTCGAAATAGTATTGAGAAAACCTTGTTCCATATCATTCACGACTCCTACATTTCAACGCGACCATCCTTGCGCTCATCCTACCAACAATAAATTCCGGTTTCGCCCACTTTGTTTTTCTTCCAAATTCAATGTCGATGCTAATGAAAAAACAAAATAAAACGTCTTTTAAGTTAAAAATTTTTGAAGAAACCTCACCAGTTAACTTTCGATAATAGCGCTCTACAACTCCAAGAACCAAGTTTTTTAGGTATATTTTTCCCCTCCTGAAGATAACCCTAAAGACCCAACCCTTCAATTTTGTTAAATTATTATTTCATTTCTATGCTCCCCTCTAAAGACGAATTTAGGACAAAAAAAATTTATAATGAAGGATTGTTGATAAACTTAAAAACATTTGAACATTTATTTTAAAATCGGTATAAACATTTTCAAATTTTAATATAATTCTATATAACGTAATTTGTCACATTTTTAATTATTGTTCACATTTACATTAGGGTCTTTTCAATTATTTTATATACAACAAAAAAATAATAATAAAATTAAATTTTAACAGAAGAAATTTGTGTTGGTAACTTTTTGGTCCTTAACATTTTTTTCCAACTAAGTGATGTCTGTTTGTGATGCTTTCCAAACTAAAAATTTGGTCCCAGCCTTCAAATTTAGTTTCTTCAGGCTTTTACCAAATTTTTTTAAAGTTAGTCAAAAAATGTACATAAATGAGAAAAAATCTTTTGACTATTTTTTTCTAAAATAAAACGAACTAAAACTACAACATTGACATCAGGGAAATAATTTGAGAACATACAACACAATATTGAATTTAAAATCAACAAAAGAAAATATTTACATTCCCTGAGTATAATGAATTTTAATGTTTTGACTAGTGTTCTATTTAAAAACATAATTTTTTTTTCAATTATATTCTTGGGTAAAAAATAATATTTACAACCTTAAATACAAGATTTAAAAATTTATTGTTTTATTTTATAAAATAATATATACTTTTTTTTTTGGTATTCAAAATTTACAACAGACAATTTTCTGAAGTTTTTTTTTTAATTTAATGTACAAAAATACATTTATAACAATGTTTAACAATTTTTGAATGAAGAAAATTTGAGAAGATATCAAATTCGAACGATTTAAAGGATATGACTTTGGAAGCCGATAGAGATAAAAAAGGAAAAACCCTGTAGAATTTACGTTTTAGCTTTTTTCGCTTCGCCGATGTCGTCGATGCAGAGGGATTTCTTCCTATATCATACTTTGCTTTCGGGCCCTTCGGCTGTATGTTTGAATGAGCTTCGGATTTTCGAGAGGTAAAGGGCGCAGATGTGACCGTATGTTTTGTTGTACCAGTCGGGCGTTCGGCCTCTGAAAATAGAAAAAAAGAAATTATACTGGTCCAAGATCACTAGATAGGGTCGGTGGAAGAGGAAGATAAGGAGGTGGTCTATCTTTCCTTGGTAGTAAAAAGGTCGTGGGTTCAATTCCCATTCTTGTGTTTCCTTTTAAAATAGTATGTCTACAGTACACTTCCTTTGCTTATCGAGTAAACAGAGCTTTTCTCCCTCCTTTTTCTCTCCTCTGATCTCTCCAAAGCATTATTCTTTATGGCCCAAGTTAAGGATGAAAAAAAGTCTGAAAAGGCGTGAAGCATCACTGAAACCTCTCACCTCAACAATCTCTTGATTGGGTATCAAGAGATACCTGGGAGGTTGACTAACCTAAAGAAGACTTTCTTTTGCTTTCCCTATGCTCTCTCAAAATATCAACTCAAATATTTCCTCCCCTGCCGACTTTTACTATTAAAACTTACTTTGTGTCCACTCTTGACAAGTGGATGATTCTCGACTTTCCAGAGCCGCAGGGTTCGATAAGGTACCGCGATGCTAGAACAATACCACGAACACCTCCAGAAGTACTGCCCCTCACAATGTTCCACAGAAGTTTCCACAATAACACACGCACCTTTAGCAAGTTCAGTTCTCCAACTCCTAAAAAAGATTTAGAAATAGGAAAACAAAAGAAAAGTAAAACATACCGTAAGACACAGTAATCTTTGGCTGGAATTGGCGATAAACTTGATGTGAGATATTGGAAGACTTCTGCGTTTGGCTCTAGACGAGTGACGACCCTCCATTTGATAAGTTGTGGGTCCCAAAGTTGCCGCTCGCGTAAAACTCGATGAAGAAGCTCCGTCGGCGGCGCCTCGACATCCGTGCTCACCCTCCAAAGCCTCAAAGGGTGACCATCGCCAACTTTCTATATGAGATATCCACACCCATCCAACTATTCATATTCACCCATCCTCGGCTTCTGAAACATTATAAAATCCAAAATCAAAAATCATCTTCCACACAAAATAAGCTTCGTCCCAACAAGCTTTCTAAATTTATTTTATTTTTATTACACTCTACGCATTGATTTTTTACGACGTGTCCCTCGAACATCCAAATATCTTTAGCATGAAACATTTTTCAATTAAATTTAATCAAAACTCAAACAATAATAACTTGCCGAATCGAATTTTGATACTGATCATCTCCTTTGACCTCCAAATACCTAAAATTATAAATATTCTTATTTTTATTGAATTTTCTAAACTTTAAATAATCGGTCAGCGAGAATTAATATAATCTGGAAAAACTCAACTACACAAATAATTTTAAAGCATCATTTTCATGCCATTTTCAGAGGTATCCTTGTCATGTGGCTACCCTGAATAAACATTTAGATAATCAAAAAAATTATATAAATAAAAAAAATGCTAAATTGCTTTATGTACAATAGTTCATAATGTGGAAATAAAAATAATAAAATAAAACCACATTTAGATTTTAAAAAATGGCGCATTCCTACAAATATAAACTTGCCGTAATGAATTTCGCTGCGAAGCTTTTTTCGACATCGCCCTATAATTTAAAAGTTTAAGTACCTAAGCCTTTTTTATGTTTTATTTATATTTTAAATAAATTATAAGAAATTCGTACTTTTCCCTGGCTTCTTTGAGAAGTGCGGTTTGACAGGCATAAAGATAACCTCTCCAGTCTTGTTGAAGTTCAGCACCGAGCTCGTCGAGAGCAACTGGAACACTTACTTCCATGTAGCTAAAGTGACATTGTGCCAATAATTCATCACAGACCTGAAAAAAAGGCAAAGATGATGTTGATATAAAAAAAGGAGTTTAGGCTAAGAAGAGTAAATATAGGAAAAGACTTACAGTAAAATTCTTTATGGTTTTTGATGAGAGCAAGTAGGCAATCGTGAGCTGCTTTATTGTGTCCTAATTGTCTCGGATCGGGAACGCCGTTGTTTCGCCGCGGGGAAACCGAACTCGATCGTGTCGGCTGCGTATTCCAGTGGAAAAGTGACGGCGCAAGGCAGACGGCGAGATTACTTGAGTTCATTTGATTGGTCGGCGCATGCGAAGAAACGTCACTTAAAAATTGTAAAAGGAACTGAAGCGCTTCACGGTGCTCGTCTGGTAACAAAAGAAGCGCGCATTGAACCGCCTCGATTCTTAAGGCCACAGGTACATCTATAAAATATAATGATTGAAGGGATTGTTTAAACAAAAAATACTTACGTTGGAATATTGCTATAAATGTTTCTGATAATTTATTTGTAAGTAAAGCTTCAGGTAGTTCTCGGAAATACTGTTTGACCATGTCGGACGTCGAAGCCTGTTGACCGTCATAATTGATATCATCCCTTGAGATTCTGCCATTGATTTCAACTTTTGGATTCTCGATTTAACCAGGTTTTTCGAAAGAGTCCAACTTGATCCAGGGCGTTAGCACGAAGCCATGCTAACGCCATTTGAATGCAGTCGGAAGCGTCTGGCCGCTCCTTTGTAGCGAGACACATAGAGGGATGCCAAAACAGTTTTTGTCCTTGTAATGGATTTTTTATTTTGCGCATAAACTTCGGAAGTTCCCAGTTCCATCCTGTTCTATGCGTCGGACAGTGTTTTTCCATAATGGATGTGAGCTTAAGTAAAGCGAGTTTTCGCAGAACCAAAAGTTGACCGCTCGACATTGAACTGACTGCTTGCCCAATATAGGATTCTGGCCGAATCGAATTTCGCTGAAAACTATGCCACCTGACAACCCCTAAAAATATGGGGTTATTTTGGTTCTTATTTTATTGTTAAAATTACTTGTTTCGTCCAGTATCACTATCACTATCAGCAATCGCGCTACTGCTTTCAGCACTTTCAACTTCATTTTCTTTGAACACATTATTTCTAAGAAACAAAAAAAAAAAGAAAAGTAAGCTTAGAAATGGTTACTGGTGGTCTTCTAAAAGGTCTTGTTCGAAACGTATTACTTCTGGTGTACTTGTAAGGCTGGCACTTCTTGATGAAGGTGATAATCGTTCTCGGTCTCGACTTTCACGGTAGCTTCCCTCCTCTGTGAATCGAAATCCAGAAGTTTGGTGTGGTTGCTGTTGGCGTCTTTGTAGTAATGTTGCCTCCAGGGAAGCTCAGAGTCGGAAAGCGCGCCGCTGTCTGAAAGGTCGGGCGAGAAGGCGTCGTGACATGCTAGCGGACTGTCGGTGGCGAGACTCAACGCAGTTTCATATCACGCATTCGTCTCTCCATCGAAGCCATGTCGACCACTTGAGGTCCGCTAATAGTAACATCACGATTTGGCCTTTTTCTCCTTCTTGATTTAAGACTTTCGACTCTCCGCAGAAACGCTTTCGCTCCGTCTCTTAACCGTTCGCTTCCGCTCCGTCGAAACTTCGCAGCCAGCAACTCCTATCCGGGCTCAAAGCCCCTGGAGGCAAACTTCCAAATCTTATTACAGGGATGTCTTCCCAACTTTATTTTCTGCTTCTTTACCTAAAAGTATAACAATTAGAATCCTGAAAACTCTGCATTAAAATCAGGTTAAAACACTCACGGCAGCTAAGCTTGCGGCTTGAAGTGCTTGCAGTTTCTGAGGTGTAACTTCCGTAACTCTCGACCATCTACGGATTTCAGGTTGAAAAGTCCAATTCTCGCTCAAAGCACAATGATCTTCTTCATCTGAATCGTCACCTCTCTAAAAAAAATAATTACAAAAGGTTTAAAATAGGAAGAAGGCGTATAAAGGCACGTCATGACTTGCAATATGGAGGAGGAATATTTGAACCTTGTTGAACCTTCATTGTGCTCGCTATGCTAAAGAGTTTAAAAGGCTGATCATAAATTCAATGTCCATTACATAAATTTGTCAAAAAATTGGCAGTTTTTTTTTGCTCAAATATCTCTGTTGAGAATATGTACTCTAGTTGATTCGCGTTTGAAGTTTAAATGTAAGAAGTTGAGATTGACTATAAAAGAATCCGTCAGTGACAACTCCCTGCCATTTATAGGCCACTAAATTTGTTTCCACTCGAAGTAGATGCAATCTTCCCGCCCATCCTATAACAATAAATATTTCCAACCGGTCGTTATCCGGTCACGGTTCTATGCAAAAATCGTTTCGGGAAAATAGGACGATCGCGCAAAGCCAATAAAGACGAATACGCTGACCTTTCGAAGAAATACAATAAGTGCATGCTTCAGTGATTTTTAACCCTCAAAAACCTAATTGTTTTAAGGGGATATGAGGGTTTTAAGTTGGTTGCTTTGTACATTTTTCGTTGTGAGCAACGGTTTTCGGTTTTTCCCCTATCTCGGAAACCGTCGCTCAAAACGAAAAATGTCCTAAGTAAAAGTTGTAGCTACGGAAATTTACTACATAAAAATTTATTGGTTTTTTCCGTCAAGCAATATTTAGGAGATATGAAGGTTTTATTTTCAGACAGGCTCTGTAGGATTATTAGTTTTAACCTCATAACTCCTTAATATTGCTCTTACGCAAATAATAATAAAATTTTTGTAGGAAATCTTTGTACCTACAACTTTTACTTAAGACATTTTTTCGTTTTGAGCGACGTTTCCGAGATAGAAGGGAAAAACCGAAAACCGTTGCTCACAACGAAAAATTTGCAAAGCAACTCACTTAAGAACCCTCATATCTCCTTAATATTGCTCTGACAAAAAAACCAATGAGGTTTTTTGTAGAAATTTTTGTAGCTACGACTTTTACTTAGACGTTTTTTCGTTTTGAGCGACGGTTTCCGAGATAGAAGGGAAAACCGAAAACCGTTGCTCACAACGAAAAATTTGCAAAGCAACCAACTTAAATACTTCCATATCTCCTAAAGATTGCTCTGACGGAAAAAACTAATAAGATATTTATGTAGTAAATTTCAGTACCTACAACTTTTACTTATGACATTTTTTTCGTTTTGAGCGACGGTTTCCGAGATAGAAGGGAAAAACCGAAAACCGTTGTTACAACGAAAAATTTGCAAAGCAACTCACTTAAAAACCATCATACCTCCTTAATCGGTCCAGTATTTTAGTCAATTGTTAGAAAACATCCTCATGATTAAAAAAAGTGGGTTTTGTCGTATATGGAAGTGGAAGATTGCAGCACCTTTTATATAAGAGATAACGCATCTTCTTTCCCCTTTTCATCTCACAATGTTAACTCCACAAACCCGCCCATTAACATTTGATTAATTTAACTTTCACAAAATCTTTGATGGAGACATTGTTTCTTTCTATTGAGAGGCAGCTGCTTTTCGGATCATTTATCAACGTATCAAAAGCGAAAAGCCACCAAAAACGACATTGATTTATACCACTTTAAGTCTCAAGAGATGTAAAAAAAAATTTTTTTTCCTGTTATTTACGATTAGAATGCCATTCGGGGATTTTTTAACGAGTCGAAAATCATGTCGACTCAACCCCGGGAAGGCACGTTTCCACACATGATCGGAAGTGATGTGTAATGAACTATGGCTACATTTTCTATCTTTTTTTTTCGACCTAGATTTGACGTTTTGTACATTGCTTTTGAGTTTCTCGGAGTTTTAGCCATAAATCCTCTTAACATTCGGTTTTCAGGCGTTTCCTTGCTTTTTGGCTAGGGAAGCCTCCAGGTGTTTATCTCCTTTGATTTAGAAAGCCCTTACAAGCCAAATTTTTGGTTTAGCCCTTTTAAACAAGGTTTAACTTCCTTAAAGAAGTTATTGTGATACCCTCCACGTCGGGTTTTTGGGGAAGGGTCTTTCTGACCCCGGAGGGTCAATTCGAATAGATCTTTACAGATCTCAACTTTATCTGCGCTCCGGTAGCATTTTTGTAAACTTTGAAAATTTTTCGGAAAAAAACCGAAAATTTTTAAAAAAAAAAACTGAAAATTTTTCGGAAAAAAAACTCGAAATTTTTGGACAAAAACATAAACGGAAAATTTTCGAAAAAAACCGAAAATTTTTAGAAAAAAACTCGCGAAAATTTTAAAAAAAAACAAAAAAAAAAAGTTGAAAATTTTTTGGAAAAAAACTCGAAAATTTTTGGACAAAACATAATACGGAAAATTTAAAAAAAAAAAAACGAAAATTTTTAGAAAAAACTCGGAAAATTAAAAAAAATTATTAGGTGTACAAAATGAAACTCGGCTAAAATCTACAAAATTCAAATTTACCCTGTGGCTGAGTTTCATTTTGTACACCTAATAAATAAAATTGTAGGAAATTTAATTCTCTATTTGTACTTAATTATTTTTTTCTAGGATGCACCATTTTCGGAAAATAATTTTTTTTAAATAAATTTATCTTGAAAACAGTGCGTCCTAGAGAAAAATGAATAGAATAAAAATGAAAGAGAATTAAATTTCCAACTGATTTTATTTAGTGCATTTTTTCAATATCTGTAACGGTTTACGATTTACAAGCCTTTAAAAATTAACCTTCTTAATGGTTATACTTCAATAACCTTCTTACACGGAGAAGGTCAACTTTTGATGGACTTTAACGCCTAAAATGTTTAAATTTGAAAAAAAACTAGGTGTACAAAATGAAACTCGGCTAAAATCTACAAAATTCAAATTTACCCTGTGGCTGAGTTTCATTTTGTACACCTAATAGAAAATTTTTGGACAAAAAAAACACTGAAAATTTTTCGGAAAAAAACCTTTAAAAATTTTCGAAAAAAAAAACTCGGAAAATTTTTGAAAAAAAAAAAAAAAATCTCGGAAAATTTTTGAAAAAGAAAAAACAACTCGGAAAATTAAAAAAAAAACTTTGAAAATTTCTAGAAAAAAATTATTAAATTTTGCGAAAAAACGAACTTTGAAAATTTTTGGAAAAAACTAACTCGGAAAATTTTTGTAAAAAAAAAGAAAACTTGGAAAATTTTTGTAAAAAAAAAACTTCCACCTCTGTTAAACTTCCCCTCCCTCATACTTCCCCTCTGTTATACTTCCCCCTCCTTCATACTTTCCCTCCCTTATACTTTCGTTCCCTTATCTTCCCCCCGTTATACTTCCCCCTCCTATATTGTTACTTCTCTTTAAGGAAGTTTTCGTTGGAAGCTCTTCAAACCAGTACTTTTGTGCGCATTCGGTTTCTCTGCCGGATGATCGGCTAGCCGGCGCCACTAAGTTTGGAAGAATGATATAAGCCTCCGTTTAAAACTACAGTTTTAACTTGCTAATGCGAAAAAAGTATAAGTTGGCTAAACGTATCTTTTCTTCTTCATTTTCTAGTGTTATATTGTTTTACAACGTGTTAAAATAAAGGGAGTGAATGTTCTCGACGAGGGGGTCGTTTTAACCCCGGCGTCTTCCTTTAAACGAGCCCATATTGCGGAAAGGCTGTCAGGCGTACAGACATGAATCATCCACGCGTATAATAATTGTAGCTTTTAGCACATCAAGCCGTAAATCATTCGAAACCTTCCTCCTCCCTCCCTTCACTGTTCACGACCACCCGGCCAGGTTTATTTGCAAATTAGGACTCTGACGAAACCCCCTTAAGGAATTGGCCCTTCTGCGCTCCCTTTATGGGCCCTTTTTATCACCAATTTTTCGAAACAAAAAGTGACCTAGTTTCGTATCTCCACTTGAAAAATTTTTTTGTGAATTGAAACTGTAATAATACAGTTTCCTATCTGCAAAATCATAGCTTCGAGCGCTCTGATGTAACTTTCGCCCTTCAAATGGCGTTTCTAAGGGGAAAAATCGTTACCAGGAAAAAACAATCTTTAGGGAAAAAAAAGACGCATTTTCGGAAAAAATAAACAAAAACTAGGATTCTTTAAAGGGCAAATTTATTATTGGTTAAGCGTTTTCTAAATTTTGAATTGCAGTATTCAAGAAACTTCTTTTGAAGTAGAAATGAAAGATTTTTTCTTTCTTTTTCTTGTTGAGAAGCCAATGAAGGGGCAAAATATCAAAGAGTTTTCACGTTGTGGGCGACTTTCTTCTCGAACGAGGTTCCATAAACAAGTTCTTCCCTTTTTTCTTATTTATTATTGGAATGTAGGGCATTTCTGTGTAAGGTCCGTAAAGTAGATTGGGGGAGTACCGTCGGGACATGGATCTTCGCGAAATAATAACCGTCCCGTTTAGCGGTCGTCGAACCCCTTCCCTTTTAACGTCTCGACTGCAACAAATTGAGTGCTTCATATGCGGAAAAGTCGGTTGACTCTTTTGTGGAGATCTTTCCGATCTCGAAAAGTTTGAATAAACGGTGTGCGTGAGCAATTTACAGATCGGTGTGAACGTCGGCTTTTCACTGCCCCAGTAACCGGGTTATCGAAAGCCATTTCGAAGAAACCTTTGTGCACAAAAAACAGATTTTTCCCCCTCTTTTAAAATTCGCAAAAAACGATGTAATTTTGGCATAAAGACCGAGAAAAAATTTGCGCAGAATCAGGAAAATACCCAAAAATTTTTCTGGCCAGGAAGATCGATGAAAAAAAATCTTAAAAATGAAGCAAATTGTCTTGTTTGAAAAGGACTTTAGGCTAAATCTTTTAAAGGTTTCGAAATAGTAAGGAGCCTTAAAAATGAGACATAAGGATATCAATTCCTCCTAGTCGTCAAGTCTTATCGCGATATTCTCCTTCCGATATATCGTTTCATCCGATATTTTCCTTCCGATATCGGTTCATCCGATATTTCCTTCCGATATATCGGTTCATCATTTCCTTCCGATATATCGGTTCATCCGATATTTTCCTTCCGATATATCGGTTCTTCCGATATATCGGTTCATCCGATATTTCCTTCCGATATCGGTTCATACGATATTTCCTTCCGATATATCGTTCATCCGATATTTTCCTTCCGATATATCGGTTCATCCGATATTTTCCTTCCGATATATCGGTTCATCCGATATTTTCCTTCCGATATATCGGTTCATCCGATATTTTCCTTCCGATATATCGGTTCATCCGATATTTTCCTTCCGATATATCGGTTCATCCGATATTTTCCTTCCGATATATCGGTTCATCCGATATTTTCCTTCCGATATCGGTTCATCCGATATTTTCCTTCCGATATATCGGTTCATCCGATATTTTCCTTCCGAAGATCGATATATTGTCGGTTAGGCATCTTTTAAAGGTTTCGAAATAGTCCTTAAAAAATGAGACATCCGATATTTTCCTTCGATCTTATCCGATATTTCCTTCCGATATATCGGTTCATCCGATATTTTCCTTCCGATATCGGTTCATCCGATATTTCCTTCCGATATATCGTTCATCCGATATTTTCCTTCCGATATCGTTCATCGATATTTCCTTCCGATATATCGTTCATCCGATATTTTCCTTCCGATATATCGGTTCATCCGATATTTCCTTCCGATATATCGGTTCATCCGATATTTTCCTTCCGATATATCGGTTCATCCGATATTTCCTTCCGATATATCGGTTCATCCGATATTTTCCTTCCGATATATCGGTTCATCCGATATTTCCTTCCGATATATCGGTTCATCCGATATTTTCCTTCCGATATATCGGTTCATCCGATATTTTCCTCCGATATATCGGTTCATCCGATATTTTCCTTCCGATATATCGGTTCATCCGATATTTTCCTTCCGATATATCGGTTCATCGATATTTTCCTTCCTATATCGGTTCATCCGATATTTCCTTCCGATATATCGGTTCATCCGATATTTTCCTTCCGATATATCGGTTCATCCGATATTTCCTTCCGATATATCGGTTCATCCGATATTTCCTTCCGATATATCGGTTCATCCGATATTTTCCTCCCGATATATCGGTTCATCCGATATTTTCCTTCCGATATATCGGTTCATCCGATATTTTCCTTCCGATATATCGGTTCATCCGATATTTTCCTTCCGATATATCGGTTCATCCGATATTTTCCTTCCGATATATCGGTTCATCCGATATTTTCCTTCCGATATATCGGTTCATCCGATATTTTCCTTCCGATATATCGGTATCCGATATTTTCCTTCCTATATATCGGTTCATCCGATATTTTTCCCGATATATCGGTTCATCCGATATTTTCCTTCCGATATATCGGTTCATCCGATATTTTCCTCCTATATCGGTTCATCCGATATTTTCCTCCCGATATATCGGTTCATCCGATATTTTCCTTCCGATATATCGGTTCATCCGATATTTCCTTCCGATATATCGGTTTCCGATATTTCCTTCCTATATATTGGTTCATCGTATTTTCCTTCCGATATATCGGTTCATCCGATATTTTCCTGGCCAGGAAGATCGATGAAAAAAAATCTTTAAAATGAAGCAAATTGTCTTGTTTGAAAAGGACTTTAGGCTAAATCTTTTAAAGGTTTCGAAATAGTAAGGAGCCTTAAAAAATGAGACATCAGGATATCAATTCTTCCTAGTCGTCAAGTCTTGTTAAAAGGTTAATAAATTTAAGTTCATCGAACCATCAGTTCTGATTTAATTCCTTTCCTCCCACAAGTGGTATTTAAAATTGAAAACAAGCTTTTACTAATTAAAAGTACTAATTTAGTATTTACCAACAAAACAAAGAGGATCGGGACTTTATTAGCTCAGATATGCATGAAGGGGCGGGAAAAAGCGTCGCAGAACTAGACTATTTTAAAACAAATTTGCATTTCGCGATTTTTTATTTTATTTAAATTTTTTTTTAAGTACCGTTTGTTTGGCCGGGGCGTCCAGTTTCATATTGGCGCAACGGTTGAGCGCCTGGAGCCTCCTGAATAACGACTGGAGAGAATCCGGGTCCAGAAAAGGATGATCTTTTTGTACGCCGTTTACGTCGATCGGAAACTGAAGATCTGAAAAAAAAAATTATTTTTAGAGTTATCATTATTTCACCTTTTGACATTTTGTCTAAATTCGTCTCCTAGCCCCCGTTACCGGAATCCGATAAGGAAAACAAAAATGCCAAGGCTATCGAGAAAACGAGGAATTTCGCCCACGGGTCTATAAGCTCCGATACGAAAAATCAACAGGCAGGTATCAAAAAATGAATAAAACATGCAATTTTTATTTTAAAATTAGGTTAAATCGGGGTGTAGAGTAAAATTAAAAAATTCCAGTGCTCCTGTTCGATCCCACGAAAGGGCCTTAACCTAGAAAAGGATGAAATCGAAACTCAATGAAACACCTGCTCGATTTAAGGAGGTATGATGGTTTTTAAGTGAGTTGCTTTGCAAATTTTTCGTTGTTAACAACGGTTTTCGGTTTTTCCCTTCTATCTCGGAAACCGTCGCTCAAAACGAAAAAAATGTCATAAGTAAAAGTTGTAGGTACTGAAATTTACTACATAAAATATCTTATTAGTTTTTTCCGTCGGAGGAATACTTTAGGAGATATGGAAGTATTAAGTGGTTGCTTTGCAAATTTTTCTTTGTTAACAACGGTTTTCGGTTTTTCCCTTCTATCTCGGAAACCGTCGCTCAAAACGAAAAATGTCATAAGTAAAAGTTGTAGGTACTGAAATTTACTACATAAAATATCTTATTAGTTTTTCCGTCGGAGGAATAATTTTGGAGATATGGAAGAATTTAAGTTGGTTGCTTTGCAAATTTTTCTTTGTTAACAACGGTTTTCGGTTTTTTCCCTTCTATCTCGGAAACCGTCGCTCAAAACGAAAAATGTCATAAGTAAAAGTTGTAGGTACTGAAATTTACTACATAAATATCTTATTAGTTTTTTCCGTCGGAGGAATAATTTTGGAGATATGGAAGAATTTAAGTTGGTTGCTTTGCAAATTTTTCGTTGTTAACAACGGTTTTCGGTTTTTCCCTTCTATCTCGGAAACCGTCGCTCAAAATGAAAAATGTCATAAGTGAAAGTTGTAGGTACTAAAATTTACTACATAAAATATCTTATTAGTTTTTTCCGTCGAGGAAAATTTTGGAGATATGGAAGAATTTAAGTTGGTTGCTTTGCAAATTTTTCTTTGTTAACAACGGTTTTCGGTTTTTCCCTTCTATCTCGGAAACCGTCGCTCAAAACGAAAAATGTCATAAGTAAAAGTTGTAGGTACTGAAATTTACTACAAAATATCTTATTAGTTTTTTCCGTCGGAGGAATAATTTTGGAGATATGGAAGAATTTAAGTTGGTTGCTTTGCAAATTTTTCGTTGTTAACAACGGTTTTCGGTTTTTCCCTTCTATCTCGGAAACCGTCGCTCAAAAAAAAATGTCTAAAAAGTTGTAGGTACATAAATACTACAAAAAATTAGTTTTTTCCGTCGGAGGAATAATTTGGAGATATGGAAGTATTTAAGTGGTTGCTTTGCAAATTTTTCGTTGTTACAACGGTTTTCGGTTTTTCCCTTTATCTCGGAAACCGTCGCTCAAAACGAAAAACGTCATAAGTAAAAGTCGTAGCTACGGAAATTTCCTACAAAAAAGCCTTCATTGGTTTTTTTGTCAGAGCAATACTTAAGGAGATATGAGGTTTTTAAGTGAGTTGCTTTGCAAATTTTTCGTTGTTAACAACGGTTTTCGGTTTTTCCCTTCTATCTCGAAACCGTCGCTCAAACGAAAAAATGTCCTAAGTAAAGTTGTAGGTACAAAGATTTCCTACAAAAATTTTCTATTCATTATTTGCGTAAGAGCAATATTTAAGGAGTTATGAGGTTAAAACTAATAATCCTACAGAGCCTGTCTGAAAACTTAAAACCTTCATATCTCCTAAAATATTGCTCTGACAGAAAAAACCAATAATATTTTATGTAGTAAATCTTTGTAGCTACAACTTTTAGGACATTTTTTCGTTTTGAGCGACGGTTTCCATGATAGAAGGGAAAAACCGAAAACCGTTGCTCACAACGAAAAATGTACAAAGCAACCAACTTAAAACCCTCATATCCCCTTAAGAAAATCCACAATCATAGGAGACATTAAAACTTAGGTTTTTTTCATTTCCTTAGTAGAGAAAAATGATTTTCTTAGAATTAAATTTCTAACGTTCAAAAATAATGTACAAGTTGTTTTATTTACGGCGATATTAAAGGAGAAAAAGGTCTTGATGAAAAGTGGATATTGAATTTTTATGTTGGCCCAACCAGGTCGAGTACCCTTTTCAATATGAGGGAAAAAATGCCACTTGATCTCAGCCACAAACAAGCGGGAAATGCAAAACACGCTGGCAAATTTTCTTACGTTTCCCATATTGGGAGTAATAACTCCGCGATAACGAAAATCTTAAGCGAAAGGAAATAGAAAACCAGAATTTAAATTATGAAATAGTTGTAACATGAAAATGTTATTTATACCTCGCTGATTAGCATTTGAAATTCCAGTTTGGTAAATTGACACTCCGTTTTAATTTATAGCCTTGAATAATTAAAAGCGATATTTCTTCATTTCCTGTCGATACGAATTTTTAACAAAAAAGAACAACTTCTCAAAATATTTGGGCGAATATCGAATTTCAGTCCGAAGGGGACCATTAGCTCCGGAATTCCTTTAGCGACCGGGGAGGCGGTAAAAAGAGGCGGGAGCGTGAAAACTCTTACTCTCTTTGACCTATTTGTCACTTGTCGGAGGGGAGTGGAAGCCAACGACCGAACGCTTCAAACATAAAATTTACACAACGCTTTAATAGACCTGTATAAAATTCTATAAATAAAATGACGTGTTCGAGGCGAAGGAAACTTTTTATTGCTGCGTTTAAATGAAATCACAAGTCTCAAAATAAAAAATAAAAAAACTTTGCTGACTAGACGACTCAAAAGCCTATTTTAAATCAATTCTTAATTTTTAATAAACTTTTTCGACCCACACTGCCGTTTTCTCACAGCATAAAATATGTTTTTGTAAAAAGCTAGACAAAACCTCAAAAATGACTAGCGGTTTTTTTGAAAAAAATGTTTCAGTCAAAAAGTAAGTTTTCCATTTTCCAAAGGAGAATTTTTTCGGAAAAACTGCTCCCAAGGCCGCCTAGGTATTCCCAAAAAAACAAGAACGAGCTTTTGCAAAAATTTTCCGATGATTTTTAGTGCTCATATATAGGAAACTAATTTTAGGGGCGAAAGTGCTGCCATCTCTTGTCTTTGAAACGAAATGTTCCGGAGTTGTGATAACCCTTGATGAAATGAGGGAGTTAAAAGAGGTTTCAACGATGATTGATTAAGGGGATATGAGGGTTTTAAGTTGGTTGCTTTGTACATTTTTCGTTGTGAGCAACGGTTTTTCCCCTTCTATCTTGGAAACCGTCGCTCAAAACGAAAAAAATGTCCTAAGAAAAAGTTGTAGCTACGGAAATTTACTACATAAAATATCTTATTGGTTTTTTCCGTCAGAGCAATATTTTAGGAGATATGAAGGTTTTAAGTTTTCAGACAGGCTCTGTAGGATTATTAGTTTTAACGTCATAACTCCTTAAATATTGCTCTTACGCAATAATGAATTAAGAAATTTTTGTAGGAAATCTTTGTACCTACAACTTTTACTTAGGACATTTTTTTCGTTTTGAGCGACGGTTTCCGAGATAGAAGGGAAAAACCGAAAATCGTTGCTCACAACGAAAAATTTGCAAAGCAACTCACTTAAGAACCCTCATATCTCCTTAAGTATTGCTCTGACAAAAAAACCAATGAGGTTTTTGTAGGAAATTTCCGTAGCTACGACTTTTACTTATGACATTTTTTCGTTTTGAGCGACGGTTTCCGAGATAAAGGGAAAAACCGAAAACCGTTGTTAACAACGAAAAATTTGCAAAGCAACTCACTTAAAAACCATCATACCTCCTTAAGAGATTTTATAGAATTGTCGTCTTTATTTTAGTGATTTTGTGGTTGAAAATCAATAGTAAGGAGTAAAGGCTTTTATAAAACGGACCCCGAAGAAACGGACTGATTAGTTTTTTAAATTTAATTATGAGAAAACAATGAGAAAAAGTAGGAATGACGAATTGGCTTATTGTCTTACGTTGAGATTGATTGAGGTTTGTGTTGCGTCGAGGGAGAGGTCGAGTTCCTGTTTGACATCGGCCGTCGGTGAAGAAGGGGTAAAGTCCCGATCCGAGGACTTCTCCTTAACTCGATTCAAATGCACCGACTCGGCCGACTCTTTGAAAGACAATAAAAAAAAAAGAACCGGACCCGAGAGGTTTTTTTCCATGGGATTTTCCGATTCGACTGGATTTGAGAGAAACGCAGGTGTTCCACGCTAATGGCATTAACTTAAATGGCAATCAGATTAAGCGACATGAGGGTACTCGAAAAATATTGCACACGTAAAAAGGGTTTAATTCCACTCAGGTTTAGGGATCAAAAACGATTTGAGGTATTCAATTTCACATCAATCCTCTTTTGAGAACAATAATTGCATTCTACAAATAAAATATTATAGATATTGAGGACCGTATATTCAAAACGACATTTGCAATCTAACATTTTTTCTTCATTCTCCATCAATCAAAAACGTCTTCTGGTAACCACTGAAAGGAAGTTAAAAATTACAGAAGGTTTCTGTTAATTAATAAGAACACTTTGGTTTCCCTTAAAGGCGAAATGGGGTCAGGCGAGTGGGCCATATATGCCCAACCGCTTTTTCGACATCTCTGTTATTATAGCCGTTGAAAGGGAACCATAGCATTAAATTACCCTCGATAACAATACGCTCGGGGCCTCCTGTTATAAATTAGTTCGATCCTCTATTTTTCTAACCCCCCTCGGGGAGTTTCCCAATTCACAAGTGGACGGTTAATTATTAAAGGATGTCCGGGTGAAAGGAAGCCACAAAAAATACATTTTTTAATAATTTAATTATAACTCGATTAGTCTCATCTTTATTAACCTCGCTGCCTAGTTTTCTAATTTTTATTTTAAAAAATATCCATTACAAAAATAAAAGTACATTCTAATTACGCAAAAAGTTCAAAAAGTAAATTTCCCAGACGAAAAGAACTTCAAAAGAACCTTTGAAATTTTTTTCCCCAAATGCTAGGCCTAAATATCACACTTATTACTTTTTTAAATTTTAAAAAATTTAATGCGACACATAATTTAATTAGTTTACATTTTCGACATTTTTTTAAAGCAGTCTGTTCATCAAACACAGGGTTGTTGCGATACTTCCGATATATCGGTTCATCCGATATTTTCCTTCTGATATATCGGTTGATCCGATATTTTCCTTCCGATATTTTATCCGATACGATATTCCTTACCGATATATCGCGATATTTTTACGATATGAATCCGAAAGAAAATGGGGCAACACACGGATAACTGATAACATCCGATGCGATATATCGCGATATTACGGCATTATCGCGATATTCTCCTTCCGATATTTACGATATTTTGCTACCGATATGTCGGTTCATCCGATATTTTCCTTCCGATATATCGATTCATCCGATATTTTCCTTCCGATATTTCATCCGATATTTTCCTTCCGATATATCGATTCATCCGATATTTTCCTTCCGATATATTGGTTCATCCGATATTTTTCTACCGATATATCGGTTCATCCGATATTTTCCTTCCGATATTTTATCCGATACGATATTCCTTACCGATATATCGCGATATTTGACGATATGAATCCGAAAGGATAACTGTTAACATCCGATGCGATATATCGCGATAATTCGGGGGGATCGCGATATTCTCCTTCCGATATTTGCGATATTTTCCTTCCGATATGTCGGTTCATCCGATATTTTCCTTCCGATATATAGGTACACATTCGGATATTTGCGAAAAACCGGTTCATCCGCGAATTTCCCATCCGCGAAAAACCGGTTCATCCGCGAATTTCCCATCCACGAAAAACCGGTTCATCCGCGAATTTCCCATCCGCGAAAAACCGGTTCATCCGCGAATTTCCCATCCGCGAAAAACCGGAAGAACCGATATATCGGAAGGAAAATAGCGGACGAACCGATATATCGGAAGGAAAATATCGGACGAACCGATATCGGAAGGAAATATCGGACGAACCGATATATCGGAAGGAAAATATCGGACGAACCGATATATCGGAAGGAAAATATCGGACGAACCGATATATCGGAAGGAAAATATCGGACGAACCGATATATCGGAAGGAAAAATCTGATGAACCGATATATCGAAAGGAAAATATCGGAAGAACCGATATATCGGAAGGAAAATATCGGATGAACCGATATCGGAAGGAAAATATCGCATGAACCGATATATCGGAAGGAAAATATCGCATGAACCGATATATCGGAAGGAAATCGGATGAACCGATATATCGGAAGGAAAAATCGGATGAACCGATATATCGGAAGGAAAATATCGGATGAACCGATATATCGGAAGGAAAATATCGGATGAACCGATATATCGGAAGGAAAATATCGAATGAACCGATATATCGGAAGGAAAATATCGAATGAACCGATATATCGGAAGGAAAATATCGGATGAACCGATATATCGGAAGGAAAATATCGGATGAACCGATATATCGGAAGGAAAATATCGAATGAACCGATATATCGGAAGGAAATATCGAATGAACCGATATATCGGAAGGAAAATATCCGATGAACCGATATATCGGAAGGAAAAATCGGATGAACCGATATATCGGAAGGAAAATATCGGATGAACCGATATATCGGAAGGAAAGTATCGGTTCATCCGATACGATATTTTACAAAAGGCCATATCGAATCAACCCTAATCAAATATACTGCCTCGAGTCGATTTCGTTTCTAATGTTCAATTCCCATTAGTAAAAGAATCACATAACACAAAATAGCAAAAATTTTTTATTACCTTCGTACATCTGAGCATACTGTGGAAATCCTGCGGCCCTCAACCACTGGCAAGCTTCGCTCGCTTCGATTTCTGTAAAAAAAAAAAGAAAAACATCAAAGTCGGCCCAGAAACATAAATCTAAAAATTATCATATTTTTGAGTTTCTTCCCTTCTCCGAACGCGTGGGAGTTTCAGGGAGGTAATCATTAACTGTAATTAATGTAAATGTCTCTCGGGGAGAAAAATAAAGATGAGGAAAAAATATGTAGACGGCCTACGCTCATTGTGATAGCCATCGGGGAAGAGGTTGGAGCCACGTGTCCTCACGTGTATATCCCCCTACCCCCCCATCCGAAAAACCATTCTATTGTTTACTGTCGATGAAAGTTCTTTTCGCACCTTTTAAAATACAATGGGTTAATTTAAAAATAGAAATTTCTCTTTTAATAATAGTAAGTCTTGTTATAATTTTATGAATTGATTTTTTTATATAATACAAAACCCACTAGGAAACGAAATAAGTTAAAATCAATGGCTTTCCAAGATTACCAAATCAAATCTATTGCGGCCAGCTGATCCACAATGGTTCAAAGGGGTTCTCTTGGGCAAAAGACAGTAAAGAAACGTCCGGAAGTCGTGTTTTTGACCAGAAAACGGGACAACGGGACACAAACCTCCAAAACAGGACTGTCCCGCACAAACAGGATGGTCACCTCGATATCAAGCTTCATCGTGATTAAGACCGGTTTTCGGTTTTTCCCTTCAATCTCGGAAACCGTCGCTCAAAACGAAAAAATGTCATAAGTAAAAGTTGTAGGTACTGAAATTTACTACCTACATAAAATATATTATTAGTTTTTTCCATCAGAGCAATACTTTAGGAGATATGGAAGTATTTAAGGAGTTATGAGGTTAAAACTAATAATCCTACAGAGCCTGTCTGAAAACTTAAAACCTTCATATCTCCTAAAATATTGCTCTGACGGAAAAAACTAATAAAGATTTTATGTAGTAAATTTCCGTAGCTACAGCTTTTACTTAAGACATTTTTTCGTTTTGAGCGACGGTTTCCAAGATAGAATGGAAAACCGAAAACCGTTGCTCACAACGAAAAATGTACAAAGCAACCAACTTAAAACCCTCATATCCCCTTAAGTAAAACAGAACTGCTGCAATTTAAGCGAACTCTATCAGCTATAGAGATAAAAGCGCTAAATACCAGATTTCGTGACTCCATGGATAAAATCGCTTCTTTTATCATCAATCGAGGGAGAAATTTTAAATAGGCCCTTCAAAACTTTTCATTTCATCCTCAGAAACTGCGCCCTGTGGTAGACTTTTATGTATAAGAAAAAAATTAAATGAAAGTATAAAAGTTCCCTACAAAGCGTCTTTCATGACAGATATTTTCGTCTTATTGAAATTCCATAATCAAATATACGCTTTTGAATTTGGAAGTGTCTCCAGAGTGAAATTTTCTCAATTGAGAGGGGAGAAAAAAAATCTATAAAATCAACTTGTCATTTTTTTTAAACGAGGGAGAAATTTAACTTTTTTCACATCAAAAACAGGGCTGCGAAATTTTTGATTAAAGGTGATAAACAATTCTGACATAATGACTTTTTCTCATCATTCAGAATCATTATTTTCGTATAAAAATGAATGTGTTACAAGGGGAATCCTAATAACCTATTTTTCGGATCGAAATGTATAATTAGAGAAGGACATTGTCTCCTTTCATTAGGGCTGAGACAATACCCTTAAACAATGACTACAGAGGCACGCCCTAAAAGTGAAACTTAATTCATTGTCTCGAAAAAAATTGTTTACTGGACGAATTATTTAAGAACGTCAAATGACTTGTCATTAGATTTAAACTAGTGCCTAAGCCCTGAAGGTTTTCGTCGCCCCGAAGCGGTTTCCTCGCGCGAACGGCATCAAAGTGTTGCCCCTCTTCAAATAATTACCTTTCGCTTTGCCGCTCATAACGCCCCATTTCTCATATTGACCCTTCAGCCTTTTTATTATACAGTCTTCTCTTACATCCTTCAAAAAGCTCAAAATAAACTGTTTGGAAACTTTCAAAAAGTATCTTTCACGCAATCAACTGGGCCAGCTCGTAAGAAGGGCTTTTTAGTTTTCATCAAGGTAAAGGCTCATAATCTAGAGTCCATTACGTTTAAAAAGGGTCAAAATCAGGTAAAACTATGTTTTTCCCTTCAATCTCGGAAACCGTCGCTCAAAACGAAAAAATGTCATAAGTAAAAGTTGTAGGTACTGAAATTTACTACATAAATATATTATTAGTTTTTTCCGTCAGAGCAATACTTTAGGAGATATGGAAGTATTTAAGGAGTTATGAGGTTAAAACTAATAATCCTACAGAGCCTGTCTGAAAACTTAAAACCTTCATATCTCCTAAAATATTGCTCTGACGGAAAAAACCAATAAGATATTTTATGTAGTAAATTTCCGTAGCTACAACTTTTACTTAGGACATTTTTTCGTTTTGAGCGACGGTTTCCAAGATAGAAGGGAAAAACCGAAAACCGTTGTTAACAACGAAAAATTTGCAAAGCAACCAACTTAAATACTTCCATATCTCCTAAGATATTGCTCTGACGGAAAAAACTAATAAGATATTTTATGTAGTAAATTTCCGTAGCTACAACTTTTACTTAGGACATTTTTTCGTTTTGAGCGACGGTTTCCAAGATAGAAGGGAAAAACCGAAAACCGTTGCTCACAACGAAAAATGTACAAAGCAACCAACTTAAAAGCCAGCTCGTAAGAAGGGCTTTTTAGTTATTCATCAGTTGATTTTTATAGAGGAAGGAGGACGGAACAAAAGGGGTTACTTCTGTTCAGTTCGTTTATATGCTCGTCATCGCCTCTGGGTTCCGAATAAGGCGAGGAGACCGCATGCTTCGAAACGAAAGAGCCACGACCCAACGGTACATAGGATTTATACAAACAATTTTATATCCTATTATTCCTTATCATATTTACAAAGAACCGTTGGAGAGTATTTGGCCGAAAGGGAGGAAAAAATGGGAAAACTGTTTGTTTGAAATGAGGTCGCGCGGTTTCGGTGACGTGAGAAGATAAGAGGACGTGTGAAGCGGTTGGTAACAATGAGAGGCTGATAGGTGACATCCCGCTCACAATGAAAACGCCAGAGTTTCATTAGCCCTTCGATACGATATCGAATCTATTTTCGTAGTTTGAAATATTCTCAGGAAGTTTCTCCCCCGAAATCCCGGAATATCATAAACATCTCCGATATGAGGAAGTGCGAGAATATCCGACTAGAAATCAAAGCTCAAGATTTACCGCTTTGAAAGTCAACCTCATATAACGCCTCGAAATCTATCATCGATATTTAATTATTGACTATTTTTAAACTTGTATCCGAAAACCTGTTTTTTTCCCTAAGCCTTTCGGGAGTGTCCTTTTGGAATATAAAAACCCCCTCCTTCTCTGCCCTAAAGCAACCGCACGGTAGCTCTCAGACGTGCTTGCGGTGTAAAACGATCTTTTCCTCCCTCTATAAAAATGCCGAAACTCGGCCAGCTTTTACGTACGTTATCCTTTGTTATTATTTTCAACAAAACCCTTTTTTCAACAATTAAGATTAATCGCGAGTTGAATTAAGGGAAAAATGAAAACGTTGCTTCTTAACTTTTTAGAGAGAGAAAAAAATTAAAACTGTTCATGAAGTTAACAATAGATCAGAGGACTTTTCCAAGCTGATTTACCTAACTTTGCTGGCCAATAAAATAGATAAAAATACGTCTCTTTGCTAGAAAAAAAAATCTATCTTCTCAATAACAGGTCTTGTACAAGTATATTTCCTATTTAAACCTATAAAACGAACTAAATGGCATATTAATCGATTAAAAATAAGGCATTACCCATTTTAGAACGCGGTTTTGCAGTAATCTTGACCAGAGATAGCGGAAAACGCATAAAAACCATGTTAACAGAGGATATTACAGTCACGAAACTTAAGAAATTTGACGATGGGTCTCTGATAACCAGATCCTGCAAAAAAAAAAAACCGAGGAAAATCTATTAAAATGTGCATTTTCTAGGTGAAATATCGAAAAACGCATATATTCAGAGTGTTAAGAAAACTCCTTAAAGGGAAAGGGGAGGGAAAGGGTGTTTATCGGAAAGAAAACTGAGGAAAATCCATTAAAATATGCTTTTTCTAGGTGAAATATCAAAAAATGCCGATATTCAGAGTGTTAAGAAAACTCCTTAATGGGAAAGGGAAAGGAAAAGGGTGTATATCGAAAGAAACTGAGGAAAATCCATTAAAATATGCGTTTTCTAGGTGAAATATCGAAAAACGCCGATATTCAGAGTGTTAAGAAAATTCCTTAAAGGAAAGGGGGAGGAACAGGTGTTTATCGGAAAGAAAACTGAGGAAATTCATTAAAATATGCATTTTCTAGGTGAAGTATCGAAAAACGCCGATATTCAGAGTGTTAAGAAAACTTCTTAAAGGGAAAGGGGAGGAAAGGGTGTTTATCGGAAAGAAAACTGAAGAAAATTCATTAAAATATGCATTTTCTAGGTGAAGTATCGAAAAACGCCGATATTCAGAGTGATAAGAAAATTCCTTAAAGGGAAAGGGGGAGGAAAAGGGTGTTTATCGGAGAGAAAACTGAGGAAAATCTATTAAAATATGCATTTTCTAAGTGAAATATCGAAAAACGCCGATATTCAGAGTGTTAAGAAAATTCCTTAATGGGAAAGGGTGTTTATCGGTTAGAAAACTGAGGAAAATCCATTAAAATGTGCATTTTCTAAGTAAATATCGAAAAAACGGGGAATTCAGAGTGTTAAGAAAACTCCTTAAAGGGAAAGGGTGCTTATCGGAAAGAAAACTGAAGAAAATCCATTAAATATGCATTTTCTAGGTGAAATATCGAAAACACCGATATTCAGAGTGCTAAGAAAACTCTTCAAAGGGAAAGGGGGAGGAAAAGGGTGTTTACCGAAAGAAAACTGAGGAAATCCATTAAAATATGCATTTTCTGGGTAAATATCGAAAAACGCCGATATTTCTAGTTATGTGGTGGTCCCTTCCCTAAAATCCTGGCAACTTGACTATCGCATTTTATAAAAAATAAAAATAAGCTGATTTTTTATGGTTAATAATCGGTCAAAGCTGCTTTCACGCTTTTAAAATATCTTAAAAACGGTCTAAACAGCGACTGAATCAAAACTTATGAAAGTATAAATTTCAGATGTGATAAAATCAAGAGCTTAAGCCTTTGAGGAATTAGGGAATGATTGGAAGGGTTATTTGCTTTTTGTCGGCCTTTTTTTTATCAAAAAAAAAAAAGATTTAAAAATTAAGAAAGGTAACAGCTACTTTGAAAAAGGTTAAAAGTCAGTTGTAAACAAGACCGAAAGAATTTTAATGGCGACGTATCATTGAATCGAAAAGGAAAGTATAAGATTTAAAAAAAATGAAAAACCTTCCCCACTCCATTGTAAACAACTGGATCTTCTTAATCTGTCTGCTCCGCCCACAAGTCGTAGGTATTAGCATATTAAAATGCTTAACCTTGGGGCTTATTGTCATATTGAATCTTCCACATCTGCCCTCCATTGTCTAGAGACTCGCGTGAGAAAAACGCTTCCCGCCCCGAACCAATTAGAAAAGGCCCCTCGCCTGATTAAGTATCCGGTGACAAAAGTGAGAAGGGAAAAGTTTTCAGACAAACGGATTATTGTAATCGAGTTTTCCCCTCCTCTTCTCGAAATCCGAAGGCCCATTAGTCAAGAACTAGAACCCCAGAACTAATTAATCGAAACGAGAGACTTTTCTCGATTTTAGAATAAGTTGAAGCCTTGATGATTCATGTTTGTCTGAAAGTTAATGGAAATCATGAGTCAGAACGATAAACAAAGGGTGAATTTTTTTTTTCACCTTCGATATCTAAAAATGAAAATAAACCGTTTTAAACTCTTGGAAACGAATGAATAATAACTAATTTCGAATGTTTATTAAACGGAATTCCTGGTTTCATGATAAATTGAACAGAGTTCGCCTTTTTTAGCGAGGATGGGTTCGAATAAACGATCTTGAGGATAAACCTTTTGTCGAAATGGGTTCATTTATCTCGTGTCTGCGCTTCGATTATTCACTCCAAGGTGAAAAAAAAATTGAAGCATCGAAAGAATTTAATTTTTCACTTTTTTTATTTTCCAAACGTGTTTGAGTCGTAACTAACGCCCAAGATTTGACAAAAAATATTTAACCCGTTTGTTTCCCTCGTAGGAGGTTGTTATTCCTCAGAAATCTCTTAATCTGCTTTACGACTTCCTTCTCTCCGCGATATCAGAATTTTTTTACGTGTTTTGCTGTTTACACTTCAAAAACGTTCGGTTTCATTCAGACATAAAACGTGGACTTTTTTGTTGTTTGGGTTAAAAGATTTCGAAAAACCTTTTTTTTCATTCAAAAACGTCTTGACCGGAAACGTTCTTTTCTCGTGATTTGTCTCGTAAACAATGTAAAGAAAAAACGTTTCTTAATCAGAAAAAAAGAAAACAACTGTTTTTAGAAAGGCGCTGTAAGTGCGCTACGCCTTATGGACATGGTGTATGGCCCCTCTTTAAGAGCCATAAAGTACGATGAAACGCCTAAGCGCCTCCGAAATGCTTGAAACCCCGCATTATACCAAGAAAAATGTTTAAAAGTACCGTCTATTCTGAAAATCGTGTACAAATGGCTTCCAAAACGCTTCTGAAGCAATGAAGGAAAGCATGGAAGGGCCTCTGCATTTTCTGAAGCATTGAAGGAAAGCATGGAAGGGCCTCTGTATCTTCTGAAGCATTGAAGGACTTACAAAGATTCAAAAAAATTAAGGAATTCATGGAAGGACTTCTACAGCTTCTGAAGCATTGAAGGAAAGCATGGAAGGGCTTCTGCATCTTCTGAAGCATTGAAGGGCTCCTGCAGCTTCTGAAGCATTGAAGGAAAGCATGGATGGGCTTCTGCATCTTCTGAAGCATTGAAGGGCTTACGAAGATACAAAAGAATTAAAGGAATTCATGGAAGGACTTCTACAGCTTCTGAAGCATTGAAGGAAAGCATGGAAGGGCTTCTGCATCTTCTGAAGCATTGAAGGGCTTACGAAGATACAAAAGAATTAAAGGAATTCATGGAAGGACTTCTACAGCTTCTGAAGCATTGAAGGAAAGCATGGAAGGGCTTCTGCATCTTCTGAAGCATTGAAGGAAGCATGGAAGGGCTCCTGCAACTTCTGAAGCATTGAAGGAAAGCATGGAATGGCTTCTCCATCTTCTGAAGCATTGAAGGACTTACAAAGATTCAAAAAAATTAAAGGACGTATGGAAGGACTTCTACAGCTTCTGAAGCGTTGAAGGAAAGCATAGAAGGGCTTCTGCACCATCTGAAGCATTGAAGGAAAGCATGGAAGGGCTTCTGCATCTTCTGAAGCATTGAATGGCTTACGAAGGTTCAAAAGAATTAAAGGAATTCATGGAAGGACTTCTACAGCTTCTGAAGCATTGAAGGAAAGCATGGATGGGCTTCTGCATCTTCTGAATCATTGAAGGGCTTACGAAGATACAAAAGAATTAAAGGTATTCATGGAAGGTCTTTTACAGCTTCTGAAGCATTGAAGGAAAGCATGGATGGGCTTCTGCATCTTCTGAAGCATTACAGGGCTTACGAAGGTTGAAAAGAATCAAAGGAATTCATGAAATGACTTCTACTGCTTCTGAAGCATTGAAGGAAAGCATGGAAGGGCTTCTGCATCTTCTGCAGCATTGAAGGGCTTACGAAGGTTCAAAAGAAATAAGGAATTCATGGATGGACTTCTACAGCTTCTGAAGCATTGAAGTAAAGCATGGAAGGGCTTCTGCATCATCTGCAGCATTGAAGGAAAGCATGGAAGGGCTTCTGCAGCTTCTGAAGCATAGAAAGCAAGGGCCTTCCGAAGACCTGTCTGAAGGGCCAAAATGTCACTTTTAAGGTCAAGGCGCTTCTAGGCTTCAGAACTCGCGAGTCACTTTTGGGCATCAATAAGCACCTTGGCCTCCAAAGCAGCTGGATGTTAATTGAGGGCAATTCAACTTATCTCGTCTTCAAAAGAAAATCTCCTTTTAAAAACTTTTTAGATTAAAAATAATTTTTTGAAAAAGGAAACGGACAAAATAATTAAATTACAGGGATCGTATTTTTTTCTGACTCTTTCCTTAATAATATCGGGTCTAAAACGAGCCATTATTTTTTACAAGCCTTTTGTGTAAAAATGGGTCATGAAAACAACGAAGCCTAAAAATCAACACATTAAAAAAATTTCGATCTCAAAATATAACTTCAAAGGATTCAAAAACGAGGGCATAAAAACACAAAAATATCCTGTCAACTCGAAGTGGAAAGATAAGTTCGGGATTCGAAGCTCGGAAAGGAACCAGACGTAAAAAGTTTAATTGCCACTAAACGGAGAAGTCCTACGCTTAAATTAGCCTTCTATTATTTCCTTTCCACCTCAACGAGAAATCCGTCCCACGTAACGGGCAAAAGGTTTCGGGGCGAAGTTTCATCAATGACACCCACCTTTTGAAGCGAATCGCAAAAACGTGGGAGGGAAAATCGTTTATTGTTAATAAAAACAAAATAACTCATAACAATAATATTTTCACATTAATTGATAAAATAATAGCTTTTAAAGCTCGATTTTGACTAAAATTGTTCAAACTAAGGTTGAAAGTTCATGGCCTCATTAAAAAAACAGATCAACTAAAAATTATAGTTTTTTGTATATCCGCTTTCTAATGAATTCGTAAATTATAGTTTTGTCTTTTTTTTCCTCTATTGTTTAACGCCTAGATACGCTTTCTATCGAGTTCATGAAGCATTTATAAGATTCGACGCGGCCTTCATCTTAATAAAATGCCCTCTTGATTTTTCGCCCTTTCCATTTCGTTGCGAATTAAGGGCGAAATCGTTTCGCAAAAGGCCCTGAACTGTTTCGGGAGCCGAGGAAACCTTCGATTTAGCACCGGTTTCTGTCCTATTTTTTATGACACTGAAAAAAATTGTTCGAAGTTCCGCGACCACTTCCTTTCCACAAGGTTTTTCGACCCCGGCGGTTTTAAGGAAAAAATGACCACAAGTTTCCAATAAACATCCCACATATTTTGAATAAATGAATTTTTTTGATATTAATATCGTTTATGCAAGTTTTGTTTTCTATATTATTTTTTCACTTGCGGTTTCACTTTTTGAATGGCTAATCGTCCGGATTTTTTACACGCTTTCGGAACACGAAGACGGAACTCTTTTTCGCTTAAAATTTGATGGGATTTTTGGCTATCCCTGCAAAGAGGAAGCACAGAAAAATCAGAGAAGCGAAAAAAGATATATCACGTGCAACATATTTTGTTTTTGGCATTAAGAGTCCGTTATACCGCATAATACAGCGGAGTTTTTGAATTTTTGCTCTAATTTTTCGAGAAAACTGTTGGTTTTTTAAAAGTTTTGCTTTTTGGTTAGGTTTAGAATACATTTCGTGCGTTAGTTCTAACACAGGATAAGTCAATTTTGAGTTAGGCATAGTTTCTGATGGTAAATTTTGTGGAAAATCGAATTCCGTTGGTAGTTTAACCCTATTACCAACAGAAAACGCGTAGTTCACGATTTAGCCAACAGGTAATGCAGTGAGAAATTAATCCGTATTTGGCTCTCCTGAAAACCTAGAAAAATTACTTATCCGGTGTTAGAACTAACGCTACGATTTATTTATTTAAAAAGTCAATTTTGAGTTAGGCATAGTTTCTGATGGTAAATTTTGTGGAGAATCGAATTTGTTGGTAGTTTAACCCTATTACCAACAGAAAACGCGTAGTTCACGATTTTCTAACAGGTAATGCAGTGAGAAATTTATCCGTATTTGGCTCACCTGAAAACCTAGAAAAATGACTTATCCGGTGTTAGAACTAACGCTACGATTTATTTATTTAAAAAGTCAATTTTGAGTTAGGCATAGTTTCTGATGGTAAATTTTGTGGAGAATCGAATTCCGTTGGTAGTTTAACCCTATTACCAACAGAAAACGCGTAGTTCACGATTTAGCCAACAGGTAATGCAGTGAGAAATTAATCCGTATTTTGGCTCTCCTGAAAACCTAGGAAAAATGACTTATCCGGTGTTAGAACTAACGCTACGATTTATTTATTTAAAAAGTCAATTTTGAGTTAGGCATAGTTTCTGATGGTAAATTTTGTGGAGAATCAAATTCCGTTGGTAGTTAACCCTATTACCAACAGAAAACGCGTAGTTCACGATTTAGCCAACAGGTAATGCAGTGAGAAATTAATCCGTATTTTGGCTCACCTGAAAACCTAGGAAAAATGACTTATCCGGTGTTAGAACTAACGCGACGATTTATTTATTTAAATAAAAAAAAATTTAATCAAAAATCATAAAATGTAGAAAATTTAAAAAAAAATCAATTTTTAAGTCGTAATTTTTATGATTAAGATTAAACGACTATTTCTTTAAATTTATGAGTGTTTAATAAAGCTAAAGGAATAGAGATTTTATTATTATTATTATTATTATTATTAAAAGCAAAGAAATATTTCCTAGCCACAGTAAATTTTTTGTAAAGTGGGAGAAACTTTAAAAACTTGATAAAATAACGGTTTTCCGTAGTTCCGATTGTTTCTCTTAGATTGCAAACCAACGGAGGGCATAAAATGTCAACAGAAGAAGCAAAAAAAAATCTAAAAAATTCGAAATTTCGGAAATAGGAAGACACCCCTCCTCCATCCTCTTATCGGACTTTTTCGATGTTTCTCAATTCAATTAAAGAGAAATCGGAGAGTTTCTGCCATTTTGAATTAGTTTGAAATGTTAATTCACAGACGAGATACAAATGTTTCTTTCTTTTCCCGTTATCTCCCAAGTGAAAAAGCTTAATTAACGGCAATGTCGTCGACCAGGGAAAAGCCGACGGTTTTTCACGCTTCAGAGCCGTCCCGCATCGCAGACCCCAAAACGTTCAAGGAAACCAGACAAAAAAAGTGTTAAAATTGTACTTAGATACCCATACTTCCGGAATTCCAGATAGCGGGATAAAATTGTGAAAAACAAAATTTTTTATTTTGTCAAATTAAAAATTAATTTTTTTTTCTTTGACATTTTCATTTAGAAATGGTGTAATAGACCGTAAAAATTGGCAAATTAAAAAAAAAGGACGACCTAATTTTTTTCATCGACCCTTCTTTTTTCATTCCATTTTTTATGCCGTCCATTAAAATAAATAGTTTTCTCGAGGTGGGGAACTTTGAAATGAGATATCGCGAAGGGGTGACAGATGTTAAAGGGGTTTCCCTCAGAAACATCTGCCCGCTTCCGAGCGTGTTTCCCGCCGCTCACCTATCCATCTCCCCTCGCTGAATACATCTCAAAAACATCCAAAGTATGAAAGGATCGAATATACCATTAGCTTTTTCGTAGAAATTGCCAAAGAAAAAGCAGAAAGTTACCGTAGAAATGACTGAAATCGAGCTTTTTGAAAAGAGAAAACATTTTATAGCATTTTTCTGCTCTATTCACAACATAGAGATCCTGGGTTCAATTCCCAGACGGTGCAGGTTTTCATTTTTAACAATATCCTCCTACAGAGCGTGGATTATAGTTAGGGAACTCCTTTGTCAGCTAAGGCAATACGGCGAAAGCCCCAGCAAGGGCTCATCATTCTTCCATGATGAGGTTTGTACACACTTTTTGGCTCAAGTATAAGAAACCTTTTTTCTGCTATTTTAGATAGACCCACAACACAAACGAAAAGTTACAAAAGGATTTCTACGGCGTTTCGATGTAAATAAACCGTGTGACATCATGGGAGGTGTGGTACCTTTAGATGACTTTAGTGGGGCGTAGGTGTCTATTTATACAAAGGAAATAGTATTTTTTATCTCCTACTTCAGGAAAAATTCAAGAAAGTGAAATCAATTTTATTCGCCGATAAAATTGCATTTTATTTTTTTTTCGCGAAAAAAAAGAGAAAGTTTTAAAATAAAAACAATAAAAACGCCATCCGAAGCGTTTTTTCTTGTTTGCTCGTTTTTCATTGTACGCCTCCCATTGTATTTTTTTATTTTTAGAATTTCTCAAACAATCAACGTTTATTTTCAAGGTTTAAAACTCATGTTACCGTTTTGTCAAGTCAAGGAAATTCCCAGACGGCAATAAAAGAGCCCAAAATGCACAAAAATTGATTTATTTATAAAAAATTAATAAATTTAAAAAATTCTTTGGTAAAGATGAAATATTAATCAAATAAATCAGGTGTTAAAAATTGGATAAATGTCATCGTTGTAATTGATCATTGTAATCTAAACCGATTATGTTAATTTTTATAAATTATTTTTTCTTGTTAAAACGGGAAATAGTTTAATCCCTTTTCAGACATACGTGGGATGAAAATGGCGCCTTTGGGTAGTTTTTTTTATTAACCGGGTAAAAATACGTCCTGACCAAATAATGACGTCAATATCAGGCGCTCCGGGTACGAAGGGCGAACTCAACATCGGACAAATTTTTTTTTCATTTTTGATTCTAGACCTCTTGGTGAATACACCCATATAATTTTTATGTTGAGTTCGCCCTTTTTTCCCCTTTAAATACGTAAAAACCGATATGCGGCAAAGCTCTAACTGCGATATCCGAGCGGGTACGAAGGGCGAACTCCACATCCTAGTCCACAACCCCCACTCCTTTTCCCATTCCAGGGCATGACTTTTCTGTTGAGTTCGCCCGTAACATAAAACTTTAAAATGCGAATATCTCGAAACTACGTTTTGTTGAGTTCGCCCTTCGTACCCGGAGCACCTCATATGTACATTATGTGACGTAATATTAGGAAAATCAAAAATAAATTATGTGGGGAGAAAATTTTTTTGCGTTTACATTTTCTTTGTAAACTGCTTGATTTATTTTTAATGGAGAAAACGTAAGTATAGTAGTAAAAAAAATAGGGAAAGTACAATTTTTTTAATATTAAAAAAAACATCTGGGAAAATAGGCGTAACCTTTCTCCAGATACAGAAAACAATCGAACCGTTAATTTCGCTGGAAAACGTTCAACGAGGAAGGAAGATAATGAGAACGCTTTTGAACTTGAAAAGGCTTTTTAAAAAGTTCAGATAAAATGGAGAAAAATTCTTTTTGAAATTTTATAAAAATCGTAATAATATACGTGAGAGACTGATAAAAAGGTTCTTTTTCACTATTTTTATTCCTTTTATATTTTGAATGGACTTCCCCTCTGAACGTTTACCCCACCGGACGCTATAAATTCGTAAAAACGGACTAAAAACGTCAAAAATAAAAAAAAAGGTGAAAGTTTGACGATATCGCACAAATTTCTGTATTTAAATTTTTTTTTCGGTATAGGAGCGGCGTAACCGGAGACTTTCCTGTCAGGAAGAATACCTCTGGGGTCAGAACAGGATAGAAATTTATCGGCTGGAATTCAATACGTACATGGGATTCTGTTTAGGGCGAAGAAAAATTTTAAAACATGAAGGAGAAATTACAGAAAGAGAAATTGGATGAAATTTATTATCCTTGTAGGGTTTTTTACTTTTTAACATTAAAAAAATTGCAAAATTTGATTTAAATAGTGGTTTGAAGACCTTCCAACGAAAACTTCCTTAAAGAGAAGTAACAATATAGGAGGGGAAGTAAAACATAGGGGCCTTAAGGGGATATGAGGGTTTTAAGGTGGTTGCTTTGTACATTTTCGTTGTGAGCAACGGTTTTCGGTTTTTCCCTTCTATCTTGGAAACCGTCGCTCAAAACGAAAAAATGTTCTAATTAAAAGTTGTAGCTACAAATTTACTACATAAAATATCTTAGGTATTAGTTTTTTCCGTCAGAGCAATATTTTAGGAGATATGAAGGTTTTAAGTTTTCAGACAGGCTCTGTAGGATTATTAGTTTTAACCTCATAACTCCTTAAATATTGCTCTTACGCAAATAATGAATAGAAAAATTTTGTAGGAAATCTTTGTACCACAACTTTTACTTAAGAGATTTTTTCGTTTTGAGCAACGGTTTCTGAGATAGGAGGGAAAACCGAAAACAATTGCTCACAACGAAAAATTTGCAAGGCAACTCACTTAAGAACCCTCATATCTCCTTAAGTATTGCTCTGAAAAAAAAAAAAAAAACCAATGAGGTCTTTTTGTAGGAAATTTCCGTAGCTACGACTTTTACTTATGACATTTTTTCGTTTTGAGAGACGGTTTCCGAGATAGAAGGGAAAAACCGAAAACCGTTGTTAACAACGAAAAATTTGCAAAGCAACCACTTAAATACTTCCATATCTCCTAAAGTATTGCTCTGACGGAAAAAACTAATAGATATTTTATGTAGTAAATTTTAGTACCTACAACTTTTACTTAGAACATTTTTTTTTGAGCGACGGTTTCCGAGATAGAAGGGAAAAACCTAAAACCGTTGTTAGCAACGAAAAATAACAAAAAAAAAAGCAACTCACTTAAAAACCATCATACCTCCTTAAGGAAGTTTTCCCAACTATTCTTGTAAAAAAATTATTTAGACTTAGAAAGTTTGAAATTTTGGCCAGGCTTTCTCTAAAAAAAAAAGGAAGAAGCCGTTTTGAAAATGGCCCTTTTGACGGTCACGTGCCTTTCGGATATCCTTGGAAGGAAGTGTGTCAGCTCTATTTTTTTCCGTGTGTTTTGCTTTTTTGGAGAGAGAATTCTCAGAAATGGCAATCATCATGTTTTATTCGTAAAAAAAAAATTAAGAGGTTTTTTGGTCGTATAATAGGCATGAAAAAGTCAAAAACAAAAGGTTGACCTCTTGGGCTAAGGATCGCTCGAGGGCGAGTTACTCAAGCTTTGCGGGCCAGAAGATTCAAGGTCGATCTTTTTTTCTTTTCTCCCTTTTTTGTAAAATACACGTGCGGAGGAAAAAAACCTTTTTTCCTATAAAATTAAGAATACCTTTATCATAAAAATTTTCTATTCACGCCTTATTGGGACCATAAATCTTAACTTCGGGGTGGTCTTGTGAAAAAAACGTCCCTTTTCAGCCCTTTCTTCCCTTTTTTTTATTCTCCGAATAGGCAATCACGCGATCCCATTCATCGTTCGGAAATATGTAGACGAAAATAGAGCCTCTCCCTGTGAAGGTGCATCGAAACTACCGAACTTCTCCCGCCAGACATCATTAGTTAGAAAATCAAATAAAAGTCCGTGTGTCACATTGATTGATGGCTCATGACTTCTATTTACATAATTTTTTATGTTTTCTTTAAGCCGGATATAAGGCTTGTTATCAACTTTATCGACGAGAGAGGAAACAACCATTTTTTTTTCTTCTCATGGAGCCATAAAAAACCCGCCCTCGAACATTAAAAACAAACTAACAAGTTTTTTATTCCCGCCATTGTTTTTTTTTCGCGCATCTAAAACTATGGACATTAAGGTATTTTAACTTCCTTAACAAAGTTCTTGTGATACCCTCCACGTCGGGTTTTTGGGAAGGGTCTTCCAGACCCGGTGGGTCAAATCGAATATTGATCTTACCGATCTCAACTTTGTCTGTGGTGCCGGCCGGCCGTAGCATTTTTTTCCGGAACACTTTACGGCCACAGTTTTCATCCGATTTTTACCAAATTTTCAAATTTCTTTAGCCGGAGAAGATGAATGTAACGAGGGCGATTTTTGAATTTCGAAAAATGGCGGAGATATGTCTGTTTGAAATTTAAAAAAAATCGCTGCGGCCAAACCGCTGCACTGGTCCGATTTTCACCAAATTTTCACCAATTACTCCTTATATTTTTAAGAATTTTTGGTGTAAAAAAATTGCCACTTTTAATTAATATTTTTTTAGTAGGGAGAAATTGCATACTTCTACCCATTACGAGAGGCACATCCCTTGGCCAAAGAGCCCATTATTTCTACCTTGACAAAATTTTGGAAAAAAGAACTTAAAAAATTTTTCAAAAAAAAAAAAAAAAGGAAAACCCGAAAAATTTTTCAAAAAAAAAAAAGAACTTTGAAATTTAAAAAAACTTCCAAATTTTTCGAAAAAAAAAAAAACTGAAAATTTTTCGAAAAAAAAAAACAAAAAAAACTCGGAAAATTAAAAAATTAAAACTTCCCCCTTCCTTATTCTTTCCCTGCCTTACTTCCCCCCCATTATACAAGTACTTTCATTCCCTTAAACTTCTCCCTCCGTTAGCTTCTCTCCCATATACTTCCTCTCCGTACACTTCCCCCTCCTATATACCCTTCCCTATACTTCCTATATACTTCCCTTCCTATACTTCCCCCTCCTATATTTCTCTTAAGGAAGTTTCGTTGAAAGCTCTTCAAACCAGTACTTTTTCTTTAAGGTTCAAAATTAAGAATAAAGAAAATAGCTCTCGGTGGTAAATAAATTTTCTTATTTTAAGGGGTCAATTTGAGGTCTAGACTAAAGGATGTGTCTCGTACCTTTTTCATTATTATGATGGTAGGGGGGGGCAAAGGTCTTAAATTTACGTTAAGGAATAAAAAAGGGGGACCCCAGTTTCATGTCATGGGCTTCCTGAGGTGATTCTCGTATTTTAAAATAAATATTTTGGGTCATACATGTCCTGGCGTAACGTTAAATTAATTTATGATGTTTATTCTTAAATAAAAGGCTTTCTGAAAGTCGTCCGATGAAATCGAACCCGTCATATCTAGTCAGAAAATAGAAAATATGCTCCAAAATCCCATACATCAAAAACGAGAGAAAATTGTCACTTTTAGTCTAAAAGGTTTTTTTTTAAAGGGGGAAAAAAATAGGCCACCGACGAAAAAGGTCATTTCTGTCTCCTAAGTGTAATCAAAATAAAAATGTGGGTTTTAAAAAATGGCAGAAAATTTGGCAAAAAGGGATATCCTAAATTGCTACTTTTTATGCAAAAGAGGCTCAAGAAAAAAATAAAATAAAAATTCATTAGATTTCATAAAAATTAGGGCCTACTTTATCATAAATCGTTATATCGTCATTTGTCATCTAAACAGTCGTCAGATCGTCTATCAGCTTCACAGTGTCAAATCGTCATTTTCAAGTATAAAGTCGTCAGATCGTCATATTATCAGCTAGACAGTCGTTATATCGTCAATTTGTCATCTAAACAGTCGTCAGATCGTCATATTATCAGCTTCACAGTTGTCAAATCGTCATATTTTCAAGTATAAAGTCGTCAGATCGTCATATTATTAGCTAGACAGTCGTTATATCGTCAATTTGTCATCTAAACAGTCGTCAGATCGTCATATTATCAGCTTCACAGTTGTCAAATCGTCATATTTTCAAGTATAAAGTCGTCAGATCGTCATATTATCAGCTAGACAGTCGTTATATCGTCAATTTGTCATCTAAACAGTCATCAGATCGTCATTATCAGCTACATATCGTCAATCATCGTCAATCATATTATCAGAACAGTGTCAAATGGTCATATTATCAGTTAGACAGTCGTTATATCGTCAATTTGTCATCTAAACAGTCATGAGATCGTCATATTATCAGCTTCACAGTTGTCAAATCGTCATATTTTCAAGTATAAGTCGTCAGATCGTCATATTATCAGCTAGACAGTCGTTATATCGTCAATTTGTCATCTAAACAGTCGTCAGATCGTCATATTATCAAAAACGAGAGAAAATTGTCAAAAAGGTTTTTTTTCCAAAGGGGAAAAAAAAGGGACGAAAAAGGTCATTTCTGTCACAACAAAGTGTAATCAAAATAAAAATGTTGGTTTTAAAAAATGGCAGAAAATTTGGCAAAAAGGGATATCCTAAATTGCTACTTTTTACGCAAAAGAGGCTCAAGAAAAAATAAATAAAAATTCATTAGATTTCATAAAAATGCCTACTTTATCATAAAAACTTTAGGAAACAAATGTTTTTTCCGTTTGAAAAGCCCTTTCAATGCCGAAATTTTTTAATATCAACGTGGAGTTTTAAAAGCTTCTTTTCTGCGGCGATGAAACTCTAATATTCCCGCCTTTTTTATTAGAAACCGTATCAAATATTGACATTCCGGAGAAAAACGTCATGAAACATCCTAACTTAATATTTTTTATAATCGGCTTATAGTAGAGAGAAAAAGGGGAAAAAAGTCTATCGGTTACATACATAAACATTAGACCGACAAATCCTATTTGTCGAATACACAAGTGGCATAATAGGATTTGGGGGATATGCATAAACAAAAGGATTAATAACAGATCCTTAACAAGAATAACTTTTTTTTAATTTAAGGCGAAATTCGTGTTTTATACGTGGGCGTATTTTAAATCGATCTAATCAAAACTGGAATTTTTTATAGCGTTTGGTAATTTTGATTAGGTTCAAACGATTATCTCAAAACTAACCGATTATAAAAAATACAGTAGGTATTCAATAATCTTCAAGTTTTTAATGAATAAGTTATTTACAATATAGGCATTTTTTTTCAAAATAGGTTATGCCATTATCAGGAGCTTAGATAAAAAATTATTGTACTTCCCTATAATTTTTTTAAATAAACCTGTTTAGTCTCGAGAGTTTTAGATTTTTTTTGAAAAAAAGAGACAAACCTTAAAAATGGTAAATCCAATTGCCATGGAGTCGCACATGAAAAAAGTAATAATAAACCGCGCGTTAAAATGAACGTAAAATATGAACACGTAGAGACTGACCGGTGAGTGAGTAGAAGACTGAAAAGAGACGGAGGGTACAGAAGGACCCGAAGCCTGAAGCCCCACTCTTTTCGATACGATTCCCCACCAGCTACTTTTTTTTTTCTTTTCCACGTCTCAAGAATCTTGAGTTACGTAAGGAAAAAAGAACCCTTGATCAAGGGAGGTTTTTAACTAGTTAAAAACTGTAAATAGAATAAGTTTCCCAAAATTTAGGGCAAAAATGGCTCAAATTTCACGGTCGAAAATTGGGTAAAGGCTCATAATCTAGAGTCCATTACGTTTAAAAAGGGTCAAAATCAGGTAAAACTATGTGACTTCAAACTTTTACTGAGAGGTATCGTCAGAATAACCAGTCAGAATGACGGCGTTCAACAAGGAATCGTTCTGGGGAAAGTCTATTTCATCAGTTAGATCCTCATTTTAAGGAGGTATGATGGTTTTTAAGTGAGTTGCTTTGCAATCGTTGTTAACAACGGTTTTCGGTTTTTCCCTTCTATCTCGGAAACCGTCGCTCAAAACGAAAAAATGTCCTAAGTAAAAGTGTAGGTACTGAAATTTACTACATAAAATATTTTATTAGTTTTTTCCGTCAGAGCAATACTTTAGGAGATATGGAAGTATTTAAGTTGGTTGCTTTGCAAATTTTTCGTTGTTAACAACGGTTTTCGGTTTTTCCCTTTATCTCGGAAACCGTCGCTCAAAACGAAAAAACGTCCTAAGTAAAAGTCGTAGCTACGAAATTTCCTACAAAAAAGACCTATTGGTTTTTTTGTCAGAGCAATACTTAAGGAGATATGAGGGTTCTTAAGTGAGTTGCTTTGCAAATTTTTCGTTGTGAGCAACGGTTTTTGGTTTTTCCCTTCTATCTCGGAAACCGTCGCTCAAAACGAAAAAATGTTTAAGTAAAAGTTGTAGGTACAAAGATTTCTACAAAAATTTTCTATTCATTATTTGCGTAGAGCAATATTTAAGGAGTTATGAGGTTAAAATAAAATCCTACAGAGCCTGTCTGAAAACTTAAAACCTTCATATCTCCTAAAATATTGCTCTGACGGAAAAAACCAATAAATATTTATGTAGTAAATTTCCGTAGCTACAACTTTTACTAAACATTTTTTCGTTTTGAGCGACGGTTTCCAAGATAGAAGGGAAAAACCGAAAACCGTTGCTCACAACGAAAAATGTACAAAGCAACCAACTTAAAACCCTCATATCCCCTTAAACAAAAAAAATTCATTCAACTAGACGATCATCAAACTGCCAAAAACCATCTTTAAGGTCGCAAATATCTCAACTGACAGTATTCGCAATTATGAAAATATTGAAGAACGTTTGTTCTTGGAAAATTTAATTTTATTGACATTACCTCTCATTAATTTATAATATTGACTTTCACTCACCGTCGCAACCAATTATTTAAGTGAAGACACTTACCTGAAACAAACGAAGTAAATTATTACTAATTTATAATCAATTATTTTAAATTAAATATAAATTATTTTTGCCATTTCTTTTGTGCAAGTCATAGTTGATGTTTTGAAAAATTTTTTTGACAATGCGGAAATGACTCAAATTAGATTCTGGTGACAAATTGTGGGAAAGCGATGGGCGAGTAACCCGAAAGTCGATGGTTCGAAACCTCTGGGAGCCATATTGTTTTTTTAAAATTATCAGCTAGACAGTCGTTATATCGTCAATTTGTCATCTAAACAGTCGTCCCATCGTCATATTATCAGCTCAACAGTTGTCAAATCGTCATATTTTCACGAATAAAGTCGTCAGATCGTCATATTATCAGCTAGACAGTCGTTATATCGTCAATTTGTCATCTAAACAGTCGTCACATCGTCATATTATCACTCAACAGTTGTCAAATCGTCATATTTTCACGTATAAAGTCGTCAGATCGTCATATTATCAGCTAGACAGTCGTTATATCGTCAATTTGTCATCTAAACAGTCGTCACATCGTCATATTATCAGCTCAACAGTTGTCAAATCGTCATATTTCACGTATAAAGTCGTCAGATCGTCATATTATCAGCTAGACAGTCGTTATATCGTCAATTTGTCATCTAAACAGTCGTCACATCGTCATATTTTCACGTATAAAGTCGTTAGATCGTCATATTATCAGCTAGACAGTCGTTATATCGTCAATTTATCATCTAAACAGTCGTCAAATCGTCATATTATCAGCTCAACATAAACAGTTGTCAAATCGTCATATTTTCACGTATAAAGTCGTAGATCGTCATATTATCAGCTAGACAGTCGTTATATCGTCAATTTGTCATCTAAACAGTCGTCAGATCGTCTTATTATCAGCACAACAGTTGTCAAATCGTCATATTTTGACGAATAAAGTCGTCAGATCGTCATATTATCAGCTAGACAGTCGTTATATCGTCATTTTGTCATCTAAACAGTCGTCAGATCGTCATATTATCAGCTCAACAGTTGTCAAATCGTCACGTTTTTTCTTTCTTTTTGTTCAAAAAAGTAAAACTTTTTTTCTAAATAAATTTGTTAACAGGGTAAAAGTAAGGTAGCTAAAAGGTAACTTCAATAATCTAAGGTCGTGAGGTCGACCTCTTCCTTCGAAGCAAATATATTTACGACAGTCACGACTCACTTTCGTTCTTTTTTTTTCATAAAAGATTTGCAATTTTTATTTTTATTATTTTGCTGAATCGAAATTTTTATATTGTCAGCATATTTTAACGATTTATGTTGTGAAAAAAGAAAAAATGTAAAAAAAGAAAGAACCATTATTTGCGATTTCTTATAATCGGATCTCCTTGTATCGGGAATCGGATTCAATTATGCAAATATATATCGGATTAAAAGGGACACCTAATGTATCAGGGTTTAGATTATCTTGAAAGATAAACGAGATGGAAATCCCGGGCGATCTTCTAAAGGAGCAATTTTCTAATTGAAAACTAGTTTCTCAGGGGGGCCACCTGTTCTCCAAATTCTTGAACGTAGGACACTCGGAAATCTGCAAGATTTTCAGCGAATGCATTATTTTAGCTGTTTTGCGTCTTACGGCGAATTTCAAACAAAGGTTTAAAAAGGGACTTAAGCATTGCAGAAAGTCGACAGAAAACCTCGAATTTGAAATCCTTAAACAAAAGGCCACCCACAATAGCATATAAATCTATAATGATATCAAAACAAAGGATCAGGTTTTTTTTTACCTGAACTTTTTTTTTTTTTTACTTTTTTTTTTCAACGAAACCGACACCTCGGAGAAAATATAGGCTCCGCTTTAATATTCTTCCTGAATTCTCAAGATTAGACATACTCGGAGAAAAAAGGTGTTTTCTAGACCAGATGCCCCGTTTTGTCCAGGGTTTAAACAGGTTAAGCACGTGCCCTCCCACCTTTCCTTATTAACACTTATCTATATCGGAAACCCATTTTTAATATCCAAAACAATAAAAAAGGTATCAAAAAAACATGAGACGGTTATTCCGTCTAAAGAAAAAACTAGTTAACTTCCTTAAATTTCTCAGGAGTGCCACCTGTTCTCCAAATTCTTAGACGTAGGACACTTGGAAATCTGTAAGATTTTCAGCAAATGTATTATGCATTTCAGCCATTTTCAAACAAAGATTTCAAAAGGGGCTATCAGCTAAACAGTCGTTATATCGTCAATTTGTCATCTAAACAGTCGTCAGATCGTCATTATCAGCTCAACAGTTGTCAATCGTCATATTTTCACGTATGAAGAGTAGTCAGATCGTCATATTGTCATCTAAAAACATTCGACAGATCGTCATATTATCAGCTAAACTGTCGTTTGATCGTATTATTGTCGTATAAAAATTATTTGTCTAGACAATCGTTATATCGTCAATTTATCATCCAACAGTCGTCACATCGTCATATTATCAGCTCAACAAACCTAAACAGTTGTCACATCGTCATATTATCAGCTCAACCGTTGTAAAATCGTCATATTATCAGCTAGACATATTTCAGTTAAAAGTCGTCAGATCGTTATATTATCAGCTCAAAGTATATCGTCATTTTTCATCTAAAGTCGTCAGATCGTCATTATCAGCTAGACAGTCGTTATATCGTCAATTTGTCATCTAAACAGTCGTCAGATCGTCATATTATCAGCTCAACATGTCAAATCGTCATATTTGACGTATAAGTCGTCAGATGTCATACTATCAGCTAGACAGTCGTCATCGTCATTTGTCTCCAACTGTTGTCAAATCCCAATTTTTACGTTTAAAGTCGTCAGATCGTCATATTATCAGCTAGACAGTCGTTATATCGTCAATTTGTCATCTAAACAGTCGTCAGATCGTCATATTATCAGCAACAGTTGTAAAAATCGTCATATTTCACGTAAAGTCGTCAGATCGTCATATTATCAGAGACAGTCGTTATATCGTCAATTTGTCATCTAAACAGTCGTCAGTCGTCATATCATCAAGTGTCAAATCGTCATATTTTCACGTATAAAGTCAGATCGTCATATTATCAGCTAGACAGTCGTATATCGTCAATTTGTCATCTAAACAGTCGTCAGATCGTCATATTTCAGCTCAACAGTTGTCAAATCGTCATATTTGACGTATAAAGTCGTCAGATCGTCATATTATCAGCTAGACAGTCGTTATATCGTCATTTGTCATCTAAACAGTCGTCTCGATTGTCATATAAACTCGTTAGTCGTCATATTATTAGCTCAAAGTTGTCAATCGTCACATTTTCACGTAAGTCGTCAGATCGTCATATATCAGCTACAGTCAATATTATTCAGCTAAACAGTCGTCAGATCGTAAATTGTCATATAAACATTCGTTAGGTCGTCATATTGTCATCTAAACATTCGACAGATCGTCATATTATCAGCTTAACTGTCGTTTGATCGTAATATTGTCGTATAAAAATTCGGCCATTATAACTTTTCCATGCTCATTTTATTCAAGTGCAATCAATGTCGAGGATGGCCCCTAATTGGAAATCGTGCGAATTGACTTTTCCCCTTATAATTACGTCGAACTTCCGAGTTCCTTGATAAATGGTAAAGAAACGTGCGTGAAAGCTGATAGGATCATTTTCAAGCCTGATAATTTGTCTTCAAAGTAAAAAAAAGTTAAGGCGTTCAATTTACGAGGAGGTTGCGGTTTAATTAAATCATGGTAGGTAATTATGAGGGACTGTTATAAAAAAACGGCCATTACACCACCGCTGCCTTCAGGGAACCCCCGAGGATATTTACCAGGTATTAGTTTCACACGTTTAACTACTAGCACACCCAGTCTACCCAGTAAAATCAATATCTAATCTATAATTTATTAAAAAATTACATGCAAAAATTCTGCTGAAAACACTAAACCAGAAAAAAAATTAAAAAGTTAAAAATTGAGTTTTAAAAGCAAAAAATCTCGGTCAAAAAGTTTAAAAACACAAAAGAAGAATTTAAGATTTTTAAAAAATTCTTAAAATTGAGGAAAAAAGTCTCACATTACTGTATAAAGTCGTCGGATGGTCATATCAGCTAGACAGTCGTTATATCGTCAATTTGTCAAAACAGTCGTCAAATCGTCATATTATCATCAAAATCATAACACGTAAACGTGTCAGATCGTCATATCAGCTAACAGTCGTCATCGTCAATTTAATCTAAACAGTCGTCAGACGTCATATATTATTTCATCTACAGTCGTCAATCGTCATATTATCAGCTCAACAGTTGTCAATCGTCATATTTTCACTTATAAAGTCGTCAGATGTCATATTATCAGCTAGACAGTCGTTATATCGTCAATTTATCATCTAAACAGTCGTCATCGTCATATTTATCATCATTTGTAATCGTCATATTTCACGTATAAAGTCTCGTTCATGTCATATAATTAGCTAAAACAGTCGTTAGATTTTATTATTGTCAGCTAAACAGTCGTCAGATCGTCATATTATCAGCTCAACAGTTGTCAAATCGTCATATTTTCACGTATAAAGTCGTCAGGTCGTCATATTATCAGCTAGACGTCGTTATATCGTCAAAAAATCTCGGTCAAAAAGTTTAAAAACACAAAAGAAGAATTTGAGATTTTAAAAAAATTCTTAAAATTGAGGAAAAAGTCTCACATTACTGTAAATTGGGTGTTATGGACCCTAAAACCGGTTAAAAGAGCTCCCGATGACGTCACTAACTCAGAAACTTGGAACTTTGAGAGCAACACTCATTTCTAATTAGATCCAACCTTCAATTCTAACCAAATAAAAGGGAGCTTTAATTAAGATAATTGCCATAAGATAGCAGTACAGTTGCAACTATAAAGAGCTAACTTTGAAAACTCAAAACTTCAAAATTTGGTTTGATTTTGTGTGCCATGACTCTTTTTTGGACGGTAAAGGCTATTGACACACGGAGGCTGAAATAATTCATTTATGTAGGGCGACACGAGCCTTCACTTTTGCGTCTGAGTGCCCCCTTTTAAGGGTCGGGACGTTTCGAAGGAGGCCTTTTACCCCCTCCTCTCCCTAAACATCCTTTTTACACACACAGATCCATTTAAAGTTGTCAATGAATAAAAAGAAGAAAACAGAAGTGGAGACAAGAAATTGTTACCCAACGATCTGGAAAAAAAAATTTCCTACCTTTGAGCTAAATAGAGCGAAAACTCTCAAAAGACACAATTATCAGAAAGAAAAAAAAATTAGTTTTCATGTTTTCAACTGGAAACAAAAATTAGGAAAAAAGTTAATAGGATTACAACTCTTTTTATTGTTTACTTTAATTAGAGAAGACTGTCAGCAATTACTTTATCGCAGCAAGCATTCTTTTCTTCCTTTTCCACCTCGAAAATAACCGTTCAAGTCGTGACTTTCAAATTACAAAAGATTCTTTTTTTAAGAACGCACCGAAGATCACATTAGGGAAAACTGAGGGCCTAACTTGAAAGAATAATGACCAATTAGTTTATCACTTCGGGGGTAGTTAATGCCCCTACGTTTATCCGCCTTCTTTAAAACAACGGAAAATTATAGACTTAAAACCAATAATGAATACGAATTAAACCAAGCTCTTAGATAATTTTTTTTTGAAATTTAAAAAGTTCAAATAAAGTTGGATTTTTGAAACTGGTTGGGGTCGTAACCTTAAGGTCGTAGGTTCAAATCCCCCAGGGGGACAATTTTTTCCTCAATTTTATTACTTATAATTAAAAATGTAATAAAAAAAGTAGGTTTACATTTTTACATATTTTAGTTTTTGGTAGAGCGATACGATGTAAACAAAAGGCTTTAACTTTTCCTTCTTAACAGTCGTTATATCGACATATTGTCATCTAAACAGTCGGTCAGATCGTCATATTATCAGCTCAACAGTTGTCAAATCGTCATATTTTCACGTATAAAGTCGTCAGATGTCATATTATCAGCTAGACAGTCGTTATATCGTCAATTTGTCATCTAAACAGTCGTCAGATCGTCATATCAGCACAACAGTTGTCAAATCGTCATATTTTCACGTATAAGTCGTCAGAATCGTCATATTATCAGCTAGACAGTCGTTATATCGTCAATTTATCATCTAAACAGTCGTCAAATCGTCATATTATCAGCTCAACAGTGTCAAATCGTCATATTTTCACGTATAAAGTCGTCAGATCGTCATATTGTCAGCTAGACAGTCGTTATATCGTCAATTTATCATCTAAACAGTCGTCAAATCGTCATATTATCAGCTCCACACAGTTGTCAAATCGTCATATTTCACGTATAAAAGTCGTCAGATCGTCATATTGTCAGCTAGACAGTCGTTATCGTCAATTTGTCATAAACAGTCGTCAGATCGTCGTATTATCAGCTATAGTTGGATTTTTGAAACTGGTTGGGGTCGTACTTAAGGTCGTAGGTTCAAATCCCCCAGGGGACAATTTTTTCCTCAATTTATTACTTTTATAATTAAAAATGTAATAAAAAAAGTTAGGTTTTACATTTTTACATATTATAGTTTAGGACGATGTAAACAAAAGGCTTAACTTTTCCTTCTACAGTCGTTATATCGACATATTGTCATCTAAACAGTCGTCAGATCGTCATATATCAGCTCAACAGTTGTCAAATCGTCATATTTTCAGTATAAAGTCGTCAGATGTCATATTATCAGCTAGACATCGTTATATCAATTGTCATCTAAACAGTCAGATCGTCATATTATCAGCTCAACAGTCAAATCGTCATATTTTCACGTAAAGTCGTCAGATCGTCATATTATCAGCAACAGTCGTTATATCGTCAATTTGTCATCTAAACAGTCGTCAGATCGTCATTATCAAAAACTGTCAAATCGTCATATTTTCACGTAAAGTCGTCAGATCGTATTATCAGCTCAGTCGTTATATCGTCATTTATCATCTAAACAGTCGTCAAATCGTCATTTCAGCTCACAGTTGTCAAATCGTCATATTTCACGATAAAGTCGTCAGATCGTCATATTTCAGCTATACAGTCGTTATATCGTCAATTTGTCATCTAAACAGTCGTCAACGTCATATCAGCACAACAGTTGTCAAATCGTCATATTTTCACGATAAGTCGTCAGATCGTCATATTATCAGCTAGACAGTCGTTATATCGTCAATTTGTCATCTAAACAGTCGTCAATCGTCATATTATCAGCTCAACAGTTGTCAAATCGTCATATTTTCACGTATAAAGTCGTCAGATCGTCATTATCAGCTAGACAGTCGTTATATCGTCAATTTGTCATCGAAACAGTCGTCAGATCGTCGTATTATCAGCTCATATAAGTTGGATTTTGAAACTGGTTGAGGTCGTAACCTTAAGGTCGTAGGTTCAAATCCCCAGGGGGACAATTTTTTCCTCAATTTTTACTTTTATAATTAAAATAATAAAAAAAGGTAGGTTTTACATTTTTACATATTTTAGTTTTGGTAGAGCGATACGATGTAAACAAAAGGCTTTAACTTTTCCTTCTTCTGTAATTTTCCAGTTTATATAAAAAAAATAATTTTATTTTCTACTCGTTCCATATAAAAAAAAAAATAATTTTATTTTCTACTCGTTCATTCCTGGTTTTAAAAATTCTTTTAGATCGCAGTTTTCAGAATGTTGAAAAAATATATTTGAAGGACTTGCAATTTTTTTTTTTTATCATGGGAATTATCAAAGAGAAAAATCTTTACATACGTTTTGAACTTTTTCAATTGAAAATCCTTTTCTTTTATAAGTTTTATTTTTATATCAAGTTTTTCTTTTATAAAGAAAATCTAGAATTTTAACTAAAATGGTTTTCTGGAAACGGTGAGACGAAAAATTCCTGAAATCCGCTTTGTAATCAGAATCTTTCATTAATCCTAAAGGAAAAGTCTTCACTTTTATTCCTCGAACAAAGTAACAATAAAGCGCGAAAAACAACAAATTGGGTCGTAAGATGTAGGTGATTAGAATGCGTATCGTGAGAGAGGTTACAGCTTATTACTTGGGGAGGCTTGTTCATTAAGAAATTTATTAATCTTCCGTAATGGCCTTAAGGTGAGGGGATTATAAAAAAAAGAGGGTAAGACTTTTTTTTAAATTGAGTCACGGAGCTTTAGAAATGAGCTAGCAACAAGTTATACTTCGTAATTACTAATTAAGCCTTCAACTTTTAAATTAAAACATGATTTTAGTTACATAGTGATAATAAAATACAAGGAGTGCTATTTCAAAGAAAATTCACCTTCAACAATTTTAATGAAGATAAAATTTTCCATGATTTTTTAAGGAAAACTACAAATTTTTCCATATAGTCATTTTTTAATAAAAATTTACTAGAAAAGTTAGAAATTTGCGTAATCAAAAATCTTACGAGTGAAAGTGATATGGCATTAAATAATAATAAAAAAAACTTTAATAAATTCCTATCGTTTTGACGTTTTATTAGCTACTAGCATGTCCTGTCAGTTTCGTGGTAAAAAGAGATAAATCTGCTGGCTTTGAGTTTACGTCGGGATTTTAATGTCATTACAACTCCGATTTATATTTACGGCTCTGCGAAAGGGAAACCGCCGAAGGAAAAAAGGCCGAAGGGTTTTGGACTTGGTCCAAATTTTTTGGCTACTTTTACGTCCGATAAAGTTGAAAAATTATCACCCAATTTCGCCGAAATCGTTAAAACATAACATTTATGTCAAATTAAGAAAAGCATATCAGGTAAATTGCTGAAAAGCCAAAATCCTCAATGTGTCTTTGGCAAAAAGGCAAAAAAAAAAAAAAAAAAGTACTGGTTTGAAGAGCTTCCAACGAAAACTTCCTTAAAGAGAAGTAAAATATAGGAGGGGGAAGTATACGGAGGGGACGTACAACGGAGGATATGGGAGGGGAAGATAACGGAGGGGAAGAGGGAACAAGTAAGTAACGGAGGGGGAAGTTTTTTTGAAAAATTTCCGAGTTTTTTGAAAATTTTCCGGGTTTTTTTTTTAAATTTGCGCTTTTTTTCTGAAAAATTTTGTAAGTTCTTTTTTTTCGATAATTTTTCCAAGTGTCAAGGTAGAAATAATGGGCTCTTTGGCCTAGGGATGTGCCTCTCGTAATGGGTAGAAGTATGAAATTTCTCCCTAAAAAAAATAATAATTAAAAAGTGGCAATTTTTTTACACCAAAAAGACCCTTCCCCAAAAACGTGGAGGGTTCACATAACTTCTTTAAGGTTAAAAAAACCCTCAGATGCCATCACCAGACTAGCACTTCGACCCCAAGAAACGAAGATCTTTTTAAAAATTTTAAAATAGAAAACTAGTATAGAAAGTTAGGCCTAATAAGGAGTAGATGTGTTGTTTTTCGATTAACGGACTTATTAAAATAACCGAAATGATCCTGATAATTATGTAAATCCTTTTTAATAGGTACCAGTTTCCCCTTTTTATCTTTTAAAATTTAAAGAAAATTTTAAATGTTTAAAAAACTTTGCCTAATCATGAAAACACCCTAGGAAAACGTCTCTCCAATTTATCCTCCACTCGAGGGGGCGGCAATTGAATTTTCACGGCTTTCGCCCGGGTTTCTTATTTTTGCTTTCTACGACTTTCTCATTAGCCTCAAGCGCATCTCAGATTTTTTTGTAAAAATAAGTTCAATTTTTTCGTATAAATTATTTTAAAATGTTCACTCGATCGTTCCTGATGGGATGAGTGAAGTCAGTGGGTTGTTATTTCCAACGGATTAGATGTTTTCCCTATACAGGGTAACGCATTTAACGCCTGACCTGGACCGCCTTGTACGCCGAGAGCGAAATTTCCTCAAGATTTCGCATGATATTTAAAATAATTTCCTTTGATTTACATCAAAAATTAAACATTTAAAATGAATTTTTTTTATGGAAAAAGTTATGGCTGGGGATGTTCGTGGGTTAATTTCCTCGGGGAATCGTTTTCGCCTTTTCTCATTTTGCTAAGCGATCCTTTCATCCTCTCAAAATTTTTTCCACCCAAGGCGTAAGGACGGATTATATTATTATGTGAATAATATTATCCACGGTCGTTAGCCGTTTTTGGTCACAATTCTTTGAATCGTTCCATTCAATGTAATGAAACTTCGTTAATTTCGACCCTGCAATTTTTTTCGAGTTCTTCGTAGGCCATCAGGTTCTGAGAAAATCGATGAAAATTTAGCCTTCTTATCTCCGAGATAGGTATCTTACAAATATTTGTCGCCGATTTCCATCGCGATAGACCCTAATGGGTTCATACCTGCGTAGACCACCCGTGAATGTTCTTTATTTTCAAAGGTAAACATCATAAGAATCAAGAAACTTTCACTAATTTTAAATAAAATTGTGCATTTTTTTTATTTTTTAAAGATAGGAATTCAGGTAGGTCCCGTTACGTCCTTGCCCGAAGGTCCAGTTGCTTCTTCACGCATTCCATTCCTCAGGTATTGTCCATGTTTTGAGAAAAGGAAACTTTTTTTTCCTAGATTTAGTGAGAAGGTTTTAAAAGATCTGTCAGGCCGTGGGCCAGAGGTAGAGAAAAGCTTAAAGGGCTTCAAGGAGAAAGAAAACAACGTTATTACCACACGCCTTTTCATAAAAACCTTAATTTCGCCTTCTCTATTTTGTAATTTAAACTTGAGATTGACGCATTTTTGTTTATTTTCAATTTAGGGTACGAAATTAAGAATATTCAGGAGATTAAAATCCTCCGTGTGTTTTCTTAAGGGGAAAATTCTGCGGGATTTTCGAGTTTTTAGTCGGGAGTGCTCGCTATTGAATTAGTTTTAGGTCGCGAAGGGAAGGCTATAAAGTATAAAGTACATCGCTTTCAGGGGTTCCCCCAGAACTAATCCGCCCCTCCATTAAATCTCCGTTTACTCACAAAGCTGCGGCTTTTCTTGGCAACTCTGTTGTCTCCGTTCATTAGGGACGACGGAATTATCCAATCAGATTTCTTCACTATTTAAAGTACTTGTTTGAAGAGCTTCCAACGAAAACTTCCTTGAAGAGAAGTAACAATATAGGAGAGGGAAGTATACGGGAGGGGGAAGTATAACGAGGGACGTACAACGGAGGGGGAAGTATATGGGAGGGGAAGAATACGGGGGGGGGGATAAGGGAACGAAAGTACAACGAAGGGAGGGAAAGTATAAAGGGGGAAGAATAAGGAAGGGGGAAGTTTTAATTTTTTTTTGAAAATTTTCCTAGTTTTTTTTTGAAAAATTTTCCAAGTTTTTTTTGAAAAATTTTCCGAGTTTTTTTTCCAAAAATTTCCCGGGTTTTCCTTGTTTGCGCTATTTTTTTTGAAAAATTTTTTAAGTTCGTTTTTTTCGAACATTTTTAAGTGTCAAGGTAGAAATAATGGGCTCTTTGGCCTAGGGATGGCCTCTCGTAATGGTAGAAGTACGAAATTTCTCCCTACTAAAAAAATAATGATTAAAAAGTGGCAATATTTTTACACCAAAATTTAAAAAATATAAGGAGTAATTGGTGAAAATTTGGTGAAAATCGGACCAACGTTCGGCCGCAGCGAATTTTTTAAAATTTCAAACAGACATATCTCGCCATTTTTTCGAAATTCAAAAATCGCCCTCGTTACATTCTTCTTCACCGGCTAAAGAAAATGTGAAAATTTGGTGAAAATCGGATGAAACTGTGGCCGTAAAGTGTTCCAAAAAAAAAAGGTACGGACGGCCGGCCGGCACCACAGACAAAGTTGAGAACATTCGATTTGACCCTCAGGGGTCTGGAACACCCTTCCCCAAAACCCGACGTCGAGGGTATGACAACTTCTTTAAGGAAGTTAAAAATTTGTGAACTGAGTAGGCTGGTGGTCATAGTCAAAACTCTTGAGATCAGGGATTCAGTGGATCCCTTGGCTTTCCAGTGCGCAGTTAACAGCAAATAAAAGATCTATTCAACCCAACAAATTCCCTCAGTTCATATCGGGCGTGATTACTGAAGTATTAAAATGTCCGATAAAGGGTAAAACATCGTGTGGTATTTAGGCATCTGTCCCTAATTCAGTTTGCAATTAGACTTGGGAGGCTCCTTGGGCCGCAACCGACACCGCAGGAATTATTTATCAAGTCCCTCCCTTTTGATGGGGCCTCCCACAAGAGCTTTTTGACGTCATGATGGGACCTATGGAAGCCGCTAATCGCTCGAAATTTGTACATCTATTGCGATATTTCCGTTCTTTTGTACATCGTAATTACAGGTGGAAGAAAGAGAATTTCGTAATCCAGCGGAGGATGTAGAAGTAGGTGGTAGGTTAATTGTCAACTCAGTTCAAATAACGACTTCGTCAGAACTTCAACAAAAGTCCGATAATATTTTAAGTTCCGAAAGGACAGCTATAGGTGTCACATGAAGGACGCTATCTGAAATTGCAAGCCGTGGAAACCTGAAAACTGACAGGACATCTCATGAAAGGAGGAAATTTGAATAGAAATCAAATTTTCATTCTAATTTTTAATTTTTATTGCGTATGTATTCCGCAAGGAGCTTGATTTTTAACTAATAACCAACAATGGAGGAAGAATGACTGTGATAACGGGTATCTCACGACGCGTTTCGGCTTAAAAAGCCTCGTCAGGTGAGCTATTCCCTCTATCATTTCACAGTATCACTCTATCATATTCACAGTGAAAGAGGAATGATTGTGATAGAGGGAATAGCTCACCTGACGAGGCTTTTTAAGCCGAAACGCGTCGTGAGATACCCGTTATCACAATCATTCTTCCTCCATTGTTGGTTATTAGTTAAAAATTTTTATTGTTCCATCGAAAAGGCCGCAATAATATCGAATTTAATAATTCAGGTTTTCTTTTCCCGCGGAACAAACAAAAAAAAACCAATCCGAAGGAAAAACAAATAATTCACAGAACCTCTCTCGGGATATCGTTTCTCAAGAAATTTTAACTATTAATATAAAAAGATTGGCTATAAGGTGCAAAATTAACCCGATTTTCTTTAGTTTCTGGTAAATCCTCCACGCCTTAAAAACTTTTTCCAGAAGGAAAGAGTGAAAGTTAAATGTTTGTTCCTAAAGTTCAAAATCGGTCTCATTCGTGTTTTATAGTGTCCGGATGACGTACGACAAGAAAATCTACTCAAAAAAACATCAGGATTTCTAATAAAATTCAAGACTTTTTCTATTTTCATCGAACATCCTACATAAACTACTAGGCCTATTGTTCCGAAAGTAATTTATTCCGATTTCACTTTCTCAAATAAATTAATAAAAAATAATAATTTAAAATTTTTGCAAACTTCTGAAAAACTATCATTCTGTTATCTTTTCATATGAGCTAAAATTGGATTTATAAGCCCATTTAAAAAAATAGCTTTTGGTTCCACGCCCTTTTGAAGAACGAAATTTCATTATTTTCAGCCAAAAGAGACTTTGTTTTCGTGGATGGATAAAAGGATTAAAAACGGGCAAAACAATGTTCAAAAAGTCGAATTTCACAATTTTTTTTGTAAATTTTTTTTTGTTACCCTCATGGGCGACCTAATGGGGCCGTAAAAGTTAGCCGGCAATAAAGTTAAAAGAAGGGGATTCAACGTTGAACAGGTAACGGCTTCTGATTTTAAATAAGATTTCGTTTTTTTTAAAGGGGAGAATCCGGTCTTAAAAACAAGGTAAAGTAAAAAAAGCTGTTACCTTTTAATTAAGACAAGAAATGTCTCAAATCACCAATAAAAAATTCATAATTTTTTAAAACTGTTATATATAAACATTTAATTAAAAAAACAATTACAAAAAATATATAATGGATAAAAGGGAAAAGAGGCTAAAAAATGAAAAAAAAAATGAGATTTTATTATCATTTTGAAAAAATTAGGGTGAAAATTACTATCTTGCATGATGAAAATATTATGGATTGTTACAAAACACTATAATGCGTAAGATCTTTTATTTTAGCAGAATTTTTTTTTTTTTGAAATTAAGAAACTTTGGGGGAATTCACAGATCAAAAGATTTAATTAGAGTTTAATTTCTCATCTTTTTTCAATGCATTTTTTACAAGGTTCTTTCTGTGTATAATAAGAAAAAGAAATGAGGCTCGTTAAGGCCCAATGAAACTCTCCTTTAACTAAAAACCTTGAACATCCCTTTTCGGCTCCTTAGGTAGGGAAGGTTTTAGCGAAAATCAAGGATTATCCAAAGAGTTCAAGGATTCCTTAAGGTATCTGGAAGGATTCCTTTTGTTTAGCCAATGAGAGCCCTCCGTTCGAGGACTCTTTAGGTACCTGAAGAGCAACCTTAAAAAATGGAAATCGGAAGAATCCCTTTTATTTGTAGGAACAGATCAGTGTACTCCCGGGTCAAAGTCCGAAAAATGAACCCAATAAACCTAGAAAAATGGACAAAAAATCCGCTCAAAATGTTGTTTTTTGGGCAAAAAAACGTAAAAACACGGGAAAATGGGGGGAAAAGAGGTTTTGAACATCCTTTTTCGGCTCCATAGTTTAGGTAGGCAAGGTTTTAGTGAAAATCAAGGATTATTCAAAGAGATCCCTACGTTGAAGGATTCCTTAAGGTATCTGGAAGGATTCCTTTTGTTTAGCCAATGAGAGCCCTCCGTTCGAGGACTCTTTAGGTACCTGAAGAGCTACCTTAAAAAACGTAAATCGGAAGAATATCTTTTATTTGAAGGAACAGATCAAAATACTCCCGGGTCAAAACTACGAAAAATGGACAAAAAAATCCGCTCAAAATGTTGTTTTTTGGGCAAAAAACAGTAAAAAAACTGAAAAATCAGAGGAAAAGAGGTTGTTTAGCCTATTAAGGCTTCTTCCAGGAAAACGGTTGATGTGGATTGAGGAGGACTTAGGTTTTTGTGAAAGGGATTTGGATAATATTTGAGAAGGCAAGTTTTCAGTATAGAGCTTATTAGGTGGGGTAGAATTTTGTCTTTTTTTCCCCTCTCTCATGAGATGCAAAACGAGGAAATTCAAAAAATGTAATCGAGGAAAAAAACATCAATGGGGAAAAAGGGCTTCGGTAAATAGCAAAATTTAACTGTATAGATGTAACGATTAAAATGGAAATTCACACGAAATTGAAGAGTTTATAAGGTAGAAAAAAATTCTATCTTTTGATGGCGACGAAGTTAGGCGGTGCTTAATGATGGAAGATCATTTGATAAAAAGGGTTTGAGAAGAAAATTTTTATTTGGAGGGGTGGGTGTTTACAGCTTCTGTAGGAAGAGGAGGAGGGTGGACTCGGACGCGTTGCTACGCCCCAGTATGCCCTACCTGCGATTTTCCTCTCCCTCAACCGCCTCCAAAACTGTTCCGCTTTCTTCATCGGCCATCCCGACTCGACTTTGGCACTGAAACTTCTAAAAACTTATATTCGCGGGGTGCCTCTGCCATTTTTTTCTTTTAAAGTTTTATCGTGTTTATTTAAATAAAGGCACCTTTTTTTTCGGGATTTCTTTTAAGGCATGCTATTCGGACCAAGACTTGCCCTCAACTGCCGCCTCTCTCCCGCCTCCCATCCACCCGTACGCCGCGCAAACTCAACAAGTTAAACCCTTCGTCGTTTACCAACCCTTTTGAAAAGACCCAGACAATCTCGCATCTCCTCAATTATTATTGTATCTTTGTTTAATACACCTATCATGAATACTAGAACATATAGAAGATTTGTTTGTACATCTTGTTTTATCACTAATGAATTAATATGTATTAATAGAATTCACAAACTTAAAAACAAAACGTATATAAATACAAAGCCAAGTATTTGCCTTTTTGTACCTACACCCCCTGGAAACTTTTCCTAAACAGTTCTTCGTCTGAAAAACAGCATTTTAAGACACAAAAATCCAGTTTTTTCTGCAGTTTTTGGCGTTTATAGCCCTGGATTTTTAGCTTTCTGTTCTGTTAAATCACAAACGAAAGAAAGCGTGTTTTGAGTCTTAAAAAGATTAAAATCAACAACTTTTTATTATAAACTCTTAACTTTCTGGTTTTAAAACTTTTAATGGATAGATTTTATTAATTGCAAAGAAGCTCCTCACATGAGAATTCGAAACTATTAAAACTTATAAAAACCGCGATTTCTCTTTAGGGCCATTAAAAAATCCGTCAAGTCCGAAAAGGCGGTGATTCTCCAAAATAATTTTTTTTCCCTGATTTATAGAAGGAAATAAATCACGTTTGTCCCTCTCATCCGTCGGAGTGAATAACCTTAAACCTCTCGAGACGTTTTTATTGCCCGTTTTTACGGGGACTTGTACAACTCTAATATTTACTAGGGGGGCTCTTTTATAGATATATTAATACGTGATATTTGACGACTTTCACTTCTTTTAAACCGTTTTAAAAGCCATATTTAACAGTAATCGCCTTCTATTATTATCGTCAGGACGAATTTTAACGTTTTTTTAACCACTTTCCCTAATATGACGCAATAATAGAGCGATTGGTAAAAATTTTGATGAATATTCCTAGCACTTTCACTATCTCTATTTTTGATTATCTCGGAAGTTGTGGTGGATGACGTAAAGAAGAACTTTCAGGTCCATCTCTGCGTTTTATTATTCGCCTATCTCCATATAAATTTCGGACCTTTTATAGGCCTTGGGGAAAATGGAGAGATGTAATCAAAATAAATAGTTTCGAAAATGTTAAAATAGTGAAATAATACGAAAAAGGAAATGTGATGTATACCTTGTTCGCTCTCAAGTAGGGAACATTCAGAAAACGGCAAACACGGGTTATAAATGGGAGAAAAAGAAAGAACTCTCTTCAACTTTTAGTTTAATATGTTAAATACCAATGAGAGTGAAGGTGGGATTTTTTTTCGGGAGTTAAAAGAACTAATTTCAAGGTCATCGTTCTCCCACACTTCTATCGAGCATTGAAAGAATTTTTCAAGGTCAATCGAGTGGAGGGGGAGATTTCAAGGTCATCGTTTTTAAGGGGATATGAGGGTTTTAAGTTGGTTGCTTTGTACATTTTTCGTTGTGAGCAACGGTTTTCGGTTTTTCCCTTCTATCTTGGAAACCGTCGCTCAAAACGAAAAAATGTCCGAAGTAAAAGTTGTAGCTAAAAATTTACTACATAAAATATATTATTGGTTTTTTCCGTCAGAGCAATATTTTAGGAGATATGAAGGTTTTAAGTTTTCAGACAAGCTCTGTAGGATTATTACTTTTAACCTCATAACTCCTTAAATATTGCTCTTACGCAAATAATGAATAAAGAAATTTTTGTATTTACAACTTTTAGTTTGGAAATTTTTTCGTTTTGAGCGACGGTTTCCGAGATAGAAGGGAAAAACCGAAAACCGTTGATCACAACGAAAAATTTGCATAGCAACTCACTTAAGAACCCTCATATCTCCTTAAGTATTGCTCTGACAAAAAAACCAATGAGAGCTATTTTGTAGGAATTTCCGTAGCTACGACTTTTACTTAAGACGTTTTTCGTTTTGAGCGACGGTTTCCGAGATAGAAGGAAAAACCGAAAACCGTTGTTACGAAAAATTTGCAAAGCAACCAACTTAAATACTTCCATATCTCGTAAAGTATTGCTCTGACCGAAAAACTAATAAGATATTTTATGTAGTAAATTTCAATAGGTACCTACAACTTTTACTTGGGACATTTTTTCGTTTTGAGCGACGGTTTCCGAGATAGAAGGGAAAAACCGAAAACCGTTGTTAACAACGAAAAATTTGCGAAGCAACTCACTTAAAAACCATCATACCTCCTTAAATCCGACCCCAAGGCTTGGCAGGCCTATAAGCCACTAGCCAGAATTTCAGAAGTGACCCTTTCCTCAAGGTTTCTTTGAAAATCCTTCCTTGACTTCATATTTGTGAACCACAGTTCTGTCCCTTCAAATAAAAAGAATCCTTCCGATTTCCCTCAATTCAATGTTGTTATTGTGGTACTTTAAGCCCTCGAACGAAGGGCCCTCGTTGGCTAAATAAAAGGAATCTTGCGGATTTCCATCAGTTTTTTTTTTTCTAACTAAGGATTTCTTGAACGAGGGCTCTCATTCGCTTAATAAAAGGAATCCTGAGGATTTCCATCAGTTTTTTTTCTTCTAAATAAGGATTCCTTGAACGGAGGGCTCTCATTGGCTAAATAAAAGGAATCCTGAGGATTTCCATCAGTTTTTTTTTCTAAATAAGGATTCCTTGAACGGAGGGCTCTCATTGGCTAAATAAAAGGAATCCTGAGGATTTCCATCAGTTTTTTTTTCTAAATAAGGATTCCTTTAACGGAGGGCTCTCATTGGCTACTGACAACACAATCTTTGATTTTCGCATAAGTGAAGGAATGGGAAACAAGAAATGGCGAGTTTCAAGTATTATTTTTTACAAATCTTTAAAAATAGATTTATAAAAATAATGTAACTCTTACTTCTATTCTCTTTTGCATTTTTTTGTGGACAAAAAAATAGGATCGAGGAAAATGAGGGTCAAACAAATCACCTACGTTTAATATAAAAGAAAAACGTCGGGAAAATGACAGGGAGGGATTTCCTTTCCTAAAAGGATTCGTCTCTTTTTTGTTCCACACCCAACCCTTAGGAGGCGGAGACGATTTCGAAATAAAGATAGCCCAGAGTTCAAGGAGAAGTCGACCCCTAAAGTTTGAACACGAAATTGAAACTCGAGTAGAGAAGAAAATCAGAATTAGAAAAAGCCCGAGGTTATACTAACAGTCTTGACATTCGTGAATTGCGGGTTTAGTATAGTACGAAAAATGTAAAATTAATTGAGGCGCTCCGGATACGAAGGGCGAACTCGACATCGGACAAATTTTTTAACTTCCTTAAAGAAGTTATTGTGATACCCTCGACGTCACTTTTTTTTTTTTCATTTTCAGATTCTAGACCTCTTGGTGAATACACCCATATAATTTTTATGTTGAGTTCGCCATTTTTCCCCTTTAAATACGAAAAACCGAAACTTTAAAATTGTCGAGTTCGCCCTTCGTATCCGGAGCGCCTCAATTGTTTACCAAAGAGTTATTACCTGGTAGCTGCTTTTCAGAGCGTGACCTTGATTGCTTGTAGTTCTGTAAAAAACAAAAAAAGACAATTAAAAAATCGTGGGGTGTCTTTTTTTATGAAGTTTGAGATACAGAAACGCTTTTATGTGTCGGCAACAAAGCCAGAAGGACGTTCCTTTTTTTTTAAGGATGAATGATTATGAAGGACATGAAGAAAAAAACCGGTTTTGTACAATTAGGAGGACAATATGAGCTTTTGAAGAGATAGGCTGTTATTTCGCTTTTTGTTTTTATAGATACGAAAAGTTAATGAAAAAAAACTTTTTCTAGGGTAATGGAATTGATAAGTTTAATCAAAGTGTAGCCTCGAGGGGACAATCTTCATTTGTTAAATTAAAGCGAGAAACAACAGGAAAAACAAAAATAAAAACCATCGGTTTTAACTATTAGAAAGATATAATACGGTTGATGCGGTTGGCTCAAAGGAGATTTCGTAGTATCAGGTTTGCCAAAACAAGCCTGCTCCCCTACCTTCTTGAATCAACATACCTTTGGATTGGGTAACGTGGCGTTCGGATGTGGTGTGAGAAGAGGTGCGGAGTTCGATTTTCCTCCCATTTCCTTCTGCATGGGATCCTCGAGGGTGGGCGAAGGAAGACTAGAACCCGAGGACGAAGGGGGACCGAAAGGTAAACGATTCGGACGCGACGTAAGCTCCGGCTCGCTCGACGACTCAGCCAAATGACTTTTCCGACGGACCCAAACGTCACGCGTCACGATCGGAAGTTGACCTTTTGCGCTTTGCCTACGTCTCAGCCTCTCCCATGTTTCCTTCCGACGGCACTTCTGGCAACCTAAAAAAAAAGGAAAATACAATAGCAACAATATTCACTATTTATAATCATTAATAATTAGACTAAAAGGCTTTTGGAACTAGGTGTTCGGTTTCCTTTGTGATGAGATTCTAATTAAGATACGAACTGATTTTCTAACTGACAGCCACATTTCACCTTTCGAACGGTTAACGAGCCCAATTAAAAAAAGAAAAAAATTAATTCGTCTTAAAACTTACTTTTAGGCGAGTTGACAGGCGATTTGTCATCTCTGGGCGAGTCGCCTGAGCTGTCGGGCTGTGGGGAAGACGAGGTCGAATCTTCCTCGGGCAAAGTCGACGAATCGCTGAGGAGTGAAAAAGACGAACAACGAGAAACCGCCGGAGACGTCTGCGTACCGCAATCTTCTTCCTAAGGAAAAATCACTTTTTATAATCTCCAACAAGCGATACGTCATCCCAAGTCATGTCTTATGTAAATAAGGACAAGAATGTTAATTCAAAACCGATGGCCAAAGACGTATATTAATTTAATTACTTTAATTATAATGTCAAAGTCAATATTCGGACATTCAAGTTATTAAATTCAAAGGACATGCTAAAACTATTCAACCTTTTGTATTCTTATAAGAACTTATTTAATTAAAATCAGAAACCTTATAAAGGGGATATACATTTGTATGGACAAATTAGGAAGGTCGGTTTTGTAAGGAGATTTAAAAAAAGAAGAGAGGAAAATTGAGGCGCTCCGGGTACGAAGGGCGAACTCGACATCGGACAAATTTTTTTAACTTCCTTAAAGAAGTTATTGTAATACCCTCGACGTCGGGTTTTTGGGGAAGGGCCCTCCAGTTTTTTTTTTCATTTTCAGATTCTAGAATGGTGAATACACCCATAATTTTTATGTTGAGTTCGCCATTTTTTCCCCTTTAAATACGTAAAAATCGAAACTTTAAAATGCGAATATCTCGAAACTACTTTTTGTCGAGTTCGCCCTTCGTACCCGGAGCGCCTCAAAATGAAGAATACGTACGTGTTTGGATCTTGGACGATCGAGGACTTCTGCGGATCTTTCGAGACCGCTGTCCTCGTCGTCGATGTTACTCGGCTCCGGTGAACTACCGACGCTCGATCCCATTTTCTCGGCCTCCTCTTCGAGAAGGTTCCTCAACTCTTCCGCGATGATGTTGTTGAACTCGGACCAGGAAGCGAGGATATTCTCGGACCAGATCGAGAGCCTTTTGCTTTCGGCCCCTTTCACGTCCCTTTTCTCCGCCTCGTCCTCAGCCTCGTAACCTCCCTTCCCCGTCCCCGACCATTTGTCGAAAACCTCGCCGAGCTCCTCCTGCAAACAAAAAAAAAGAACCAAATTAAACTTCTAGAACCTTTTAACCCCACTTTCAAACGTTTTTAATTAACCTTAGGAATTCTATTAAAGGTTATTAGTTTTCGATTTGGTCAAACTAGTTTTTAAACTGAGCATATCAACATCTCGTTCCAAATCGCCCGATAGATATTTATATTCTCATTTGTCTCCATAATAACCAGGCATTCTTACAATACCTGCTACAAAAATAAATTCAAAAGACCTTTTTAATAATTTAATCGCTTTAAAATTAAGTTATTTATGGACTTTCGAAACCGGCGCGTATTCATCGGAACGTGAGATGTAAACTTGGGTGTAATAATTCGTACGGATCAGTGCAAATGGATTTCTCCTGTCACATCTGAACAGATGTCACCCTGCGCTAAACCTACGGATTAATTTCGCCGTTTGAAAAATGTTCGATATTGGATTAGAGAGGGAAAAAAGTAACAGCTACTTGTTTAAACAACCTGAACAGTAATGTCGGGTATAAAATGGGTTGTCACGAATAGCTAGAGTGTTTTTATCGGGTCAAAATGATCGGAGGAAGACGTGATCAACAATAGGCTAACTTCAGGACAGAAAAATAGGTTCAAAACGGGCAAAAACTAAGGTCAACGCAAAGCCTGAAAATTGGCTCACCACAGGAAATAGCAAAAACGAAAAGGACAGCAAAAGCTAGCACAAAGATCAACGACAGCTTGTGCCAAGGGGATCTTGCTTTTTAACTTCCTTAAAGAAGTTATTGTGATACTCTCCACGTCGGGTTTTTGGGGAAGGGTCTTCCAGACCCCGGAGGGTCAAATCGAATATGGAGCTACCGATCTCAACTTTGTCTGTGGTTCCGGCCGGCCGTAGTATTTTTTCCGGAACATTTTACGGCCACAGTTTTCAACCGATTTTCACCTAATTTTCACACAAATTTCTTTAGTCGGTGAGAATATACATTCTCCGAATTTTGGGCCGTTTTCCTCCATCTTTTGGTGTAGAAACACCAGTTTAATTGGGTGTTTGGGCTTTATCTTTTAAGGTAGTATTCCTGGATTATCTGGTGTAGAAACACCCATTTTATCGGGTTTTTGAGCAATCAGCATAGGGTGGGTGTTTGAGCGTTTGACACTCTATTAAGCCGACTTTTGGGCCGTTTTCCTCGATCTTTTGGTGTAGAAACACTAATTTTATTGGGTGTTTAGCCGTTATTTTTTAAAGGTCGTTATCCTTGATTATCTGGGTAGAAACACCCATTTTATCGTTTTTTTGAGCAAGAATTTACATTCTTGTTCAGAGGAGATTTTTGAATTTCGAAAAAATGGCGGAGATATGGCTGTTTGAAATTTTAAAAAATTCGCTGCGGGCACCAAATTTTCACCAGACTCCTCGAAAAATATAGGAAAATATCGGATGAACCGATATATCGGAAGGAAAATATCGCAAATATCGGAAGGATAATATCGCGATAATTCCGAAATATCGCGATATATCGTATCGGATGTTAACAGTTATCCGTGTGTTGCCCCATTTTCTTTTGGATTCATATCGTAAAAATATCGGATGAACCGATATATCGGAAGGAAAATATCGGATGAACCGATATATCGGAAGGAAAAATCGGATGAACCGATATATCGGAAGGAAAATATCGGATGAACCGATATATCGGAAGGAAATATTGGTAGGTACAAATATCGCAAATATCGGAAGGAAAATATCAATATTCCGATTTATCGGAAGAATCGCAACAACCCTAGCTCCAAGTTCAAAGCCCTCCAATAACCAGCTCTTACTATTTTTTGAAAAATGATTATCAATCCTTCAAAAGTGTCTTTTTTGTGAGGGACAAATATTCAAAAATGAAGCGTCAGTATCGTAAACATTTATGACGGGGACATTTGGTAAAATCAAAGCCCATAAAAAGTAGATCGTGTGACCTCAGCGACAGTTAAAACGAAAAATAGCGCAGGTATTTATTATCGGTTTGACTGCGGCTTCTTAGTTTTAGGGCAAGTTTATCCAGTTTAATTAGTTCATCGATTCTCCGCACGAACCCCCATCAACTCGAACATAAACGGTGTAAATGGGTCCAATTTATATGCGAATAATCCAACGTTCCTTCAATCGGAAAAAAAGTTCAAATTAAAATTTCGGACTAGATCGACCTGAATACTCCGGAAGCCTTTTCAATCGAATCCTTTTAAAAACCTTTGGGGGTGAGAAAAACAGATTTTCAATTATGATTCTCAACAAGTTTAATGGTCGAAGGGTGGCGAATGTTCGAGAATAGATAAACGAAAACAAATGCTTTGTCTCAAAAGTGGCTTTCAAACAGGGAAATTAAAAAAAAAGTAATTTTAAAGTGTGGATTGATCGTAGACGACCTCGAATGCAAATATAGAGTCCGATTAAGCGCGGCGGTTATCCAATAATAAGCCTGGAATTTACATATGCTGCATAATTGGTCCAATTGTGCAATAACCGACTGACCTACTAATTAATAAGTTTCAATTGTTATTCTTCAATTTATATTCGACGGTTTTTTTCTTTAAAAAGAACTTCCTTTGACCCCTTCTTGACCTCTGTTTATCAAGTTTTTCGACTAAAAATAAAATTTTTGGTGATTTTTGATCTAAAATATCGATACTTTTATTGGAATGTTCAACTTCACATTTTGAAAGATCTCGTTATGAAATAAGGAGACAAGTGAGGTGAACGTCCGTGACACAGAAAAAAAAAGCGTTAATGGCGAACATTACGCCAGACTCGAGAATCCAACTTAAAAATTATTCTCTTAATCTTGTCAAAACGCGATTTATGACATGTTTTATTTTTAATTACATACTATTAAATTATAAAATCCAGTCATTAATTTATTTTTTTTATATTGTAAAAGATGCGGGAGTTTTAAACTGTGATTAAACAATACTCTTGTTTAAATTAAAAAAGTTCGTCAAGGAAGTTTTACATTTATTAACTTCGAACGTAATGAATTTCTCAAAGATTAATTTATATTTGTTGAAAAATGAAGCTAATTAGCTCATTAAGGTTCAGGAAAAAATGTTTTGTAAGAAACAAAATAATATTCGACTTATTAAGATGGGGATAATTTGATTTGTATTTTAAGCTTTTTTGGGGGGTGAAAAAGGAATATAAAGTTTATAATGCGACTCTACTTGAAGCCGGAGATAAATCAGGCCATATGGCAACTAAGGAATGCGGTTATTGCGGCAAATTGAATCGTAGTGTCCTTCTGTTTGTTTCTTTCCTCCAAAGTGTCAAAACACCGGCTACGAAGAGGGTGGGCCCAGGGAGACTTTATCCATATTGCCCTGACCCCTTTCGGAAAGAGTGGCCTAACAGAAACTAAAAGATTTGGGATCGAAAGCAAAGAACTTGTTTGAAGAGCTTCCAACGAAAACTTCCTTAAAGAGAAGTAACAATATAGGGGGAGTTTAACGGAGGAGACGTACAACGGAGGGGGAAGTATATGGGAGGGGAAGTATAACGGAGGGGAAATATAACGGAGGCGGAAGTATAAAGGAGGGGGACATATAACGGAGGCGGAAGTGTAAAGGAGGGGAGTATAACGGAGGCGGAAGTATAAAGGAGGGGAAGTATAACGGAGACAGGAAGTTTTTTTTTTGAAAAAATTTTCCGAGTTTTTTTTTCGAAAATTTTCCGGGTTTTCTTTTTTTTTTTTTTTTTTAAATTTCCAAATTCTTTTTTTCGAAAAATTTTTAAGTGTCAAGGTAGAAATAATGGCTCTTTGGCCTACGGATGTGCCTCTCGTGGGTAGAAGTATGAAATTTCTCCCTACTAAAAAAAAAATAAAAAAAGTGCAATTTTGTTGGTGTTAAATAACCAACATAAGAAAATCAAAGTGGCAATTTTTTTACACCAAAAATTCTTAAAAAATATAAGGAGTCTGGTGAAAATTTGGTGGCCGCAGCGAATTTTTTAAAATTTCAAACAGCCATATATATGGAATCAACCCTACTTGGAGCACAGAACAGGGGGAAAACTCCAAAAGAGTTCCCGGAGAAAGACCCAAGAAACGTCCTCTCCTCAAACTTAAGAACGTCCAAAATGACCGGAAATCCGCCAAAAAAGGTGTTTCTTCAACAAAAACACCGCGAAAATGTCTAAAAGGGTGTTTGGGTTGCGAGAAGAGAGTTTTTCTGGTGGGTTGGGTGTTTCCTCGTTTTCGGACTAATTCCCAAAATTTGGGTCCCATATACAATAAAACGTTTTTTTAAAGGAAAATTAAGTCATTTTTTGTCTCTAAAAACCCATTTATATCTTTTTCTTTGTAGAACATCAATTAAAATGTAGCTTTAAAAAGGGATGGTTTAAAAATTCAAGACTCACGAAATGTTCGATCAATTAGGCCGATTAGAGAAAATTAGGCCGAAAAAAAAAAAAAGAAAAACAGGAAGGCGGAATTACAAAAGAGACAAACGTGACAATTTCAAAAATTTTATATTTTAACGGAATCCCTTTGTACGTTTTAACGATAAGTTTTAAGTAGATTCAATTAAATGTTACGGAAAAAAAGAACTTCCAACTTTGCCTTTGAGAATGGATATTTCACGGTTCTCGGTTTAATTATTAAATAAGAAGCTTAGCGATGGCATTCATTAACCCAAGGGGGTGGGTCACTTTGTCTCAAACTGCTCAGAAAATTTTCCGATAATAAATTTATTTTTAAACAATCTAAGTTTAATAAATAATATTTAAAAATTTTGTACTCAACGGGTTTTCTTTCTTGAATAACTCGTCAAAACCTTCAAAATGATTAGCGAGTTTTTTAAAGAAATGTTTTAGTCGAAAAGTAAGTTTTCCATTTTCCAAAGGAAAAGCTTTTTTTGGAAAAACTGCCCCCAGTAGTTTTTTCCCAAATTAAAGAAAACGAGCTTTTGTAAAAAGTTTTCCGACGATTTTAAGTGCTTAAATATAGGAAACTAATCTAAGGGGCAAAAGTGCTCTCTCTATTTTAAACAAAGTACTGGTTTGAAAAGTTTCCAACGAAACTTTCTTAAAGAGAAGAAACAATATAGGAGGGTGAATATATAGAGGGGACGTACAACGGAGGAGGAGTATGTGAGGGGACGTATAACGAAGAGGGAAGTAGGAGGGGGAAGTATAAGGGAAGGAAGTATAACGGAGGGAAAGTATAAAGGAGGGGGACGTATAGGGAGGGGAAGTATAAGGAAGGGAAGTATAAGGAGGAGGGGGGAGTTTTTTTGTTTTCTAAAATTTTCAAAATTTTTTTTTCGAAAAATTATCCGAGTTTTTTTTAAATTTTTTAAGTTTTCTTATTTTAATTGCTTTTTTTTCCGAAACGTTTTGTAAGTTTTTTTTTGGGCGTCGTGGTGGCCGCGCGTGTTAAGGCGTTAATCCCAAATAATGCGATACGGCGTTCATATGGGGTCCAGGGTTCATCTATGGGGTCCAGGGTTCAAAGCGGGCGGCCCCGAATTGAACCTAAGGAACCTAAATGGATTTTTCTGATGGAAAACACCACTGACGCGAGGGGGATTAAAACTCTTAAGTTTGAAACCTCTACAAATGATAATAGGTAACAAAATAGTTCCCATGGCTAATAGTTAGCGCTAAGGCCAAAAAAAAAAAAAAAAAAAAAAGTTCTTTCTTTTTGAAAAATTTTTAAATTTTTTATTTTTTTTTTTATTTTGAATTTTTTTTTCTAAATTTTTCGAAGTTTTTTTTTTTTTTACGCGCTTTTTTCCCGAAAAATTTACGAGTTTTTTTTTAGTATCAAGGTAGAAATAATGGGATTTTCGCCCAAGGCAGGTCCCTCTCGTAACGGGTGACGTATGAAATTTCTTCCTACTAAAATGAAAATTAATGTGGAAAATTGATATTTTTTTTACACCAAAAATTTTTAAAAAATATTTAGGAGTATTCGGTGAGAATTTGGTGAAATTGGTGAAAATCAAACGTGCAAATCTCCGCCATTTTTTCGAAATTCAAAAAGACAAATTTTCTTGTTCAACTATTGAGGATTGTGTGAAAAATGGTGAAAATCGGTTGAAACTGTGGCCGGAAAATGTTCCGGAAAATGCTACGGACGGCCGGCACCACAGACAATGTTGAGATCGGTAAAGATCAATATTCAATTTGACCCTCCGGGGTCTAGAAGACCCTTCCCCAAAAACCCGACGTGGAGGGTATCAAAATATCTCTGGAATACATATAACCCAAAGAAGAAGGAAATGTATGCGAGGATGGGGGAATTTCCAGGTAATCTCAGACTTAGGCCATTGTGGATTAACAAGGCGAAAGCCCCAGCCTGGGCCCATCCCTTCCTTCATAGTTCTAACATTTTAAAAATAGATTACAATTTTTATTTTAGATAGAAAATAGGCTACTAAGTCCAGATTTAATACAGATATGAGCTTCCCTCGATTTGAAATCTGAGGTTCCAAGAATTGACAACTCCGTAAGCCCGAGTAGTTTTCTAACCATATACGATTATAAACGATTGACTCACGACTTCGTAGAAAACGGCAAAAATTAAGACTGAACACTGGTTCTAAATTTTCTGGAAATCCTCACATGACGTCACCATATCCCTTTATCATGTCTAGACGTGACTAGAAACTACGAAAACAAAATTTTTCTTTATTTCTCCCCGCACGATTTCATTTGTTTTGATTCTTCATCTTTACGAGGTTTATCGATCCAATAACGGTCCGTCCGGAAAAAAAATCCGGTTTTTTGTCAATTAAATTTGATTTTCTTTTATATCTAAGTTTAACATCTTGTCACATAAAAACCGTTTAAATTGATAGATATTTGCATAAAAACATAAATTTTCATGTCATTTTTAACCTATTTTTTTTTTAAATCGTGGGTGCTTTTTAGGAGGCTTTCGCCATATTGTTTTTCAAAATAGAACTTTTTAATTAAACAATTATTATTATTTTTAGTTAATTGTTAATTGTGCTTGTGGTTAACTTGTTCGAGTATGGATTTAGAATGGGAAGTTTCATTACCTCACTTTGTCCGCATTTTGCTATCCATTATCGACCCCCTTCCCCCGTTTCGAAGGGCCAAACACATAACCCGAGTACAAAATTTAATTTGTCTCGCGGTCAATTGTTATTAAAAGCGAGGAAGGTCGGACGGAAGTCTATTAAAATTAATAAATAAATTAATAAATTAAAATATAAAAACAAAATCGATTTGGGATACACGCGGCGAAATAAAAAAAAGTACGCACAAAACGTGGAGACCGAACGAAGAATAAAAAACAACTGCCCTTTTTTTCTTTCAACTTTTTTTTTTTCTTCAACGAAGGCGAAAATCCTTGAGATCTAAGCAGTGAAAGCATTCTCCCACTCCGTCTTATCCCACAACAAAATTGATTAAAAACGAACTCAAATTTTTTCCAAAAAAATTTTTTTAAAACCTTCGGCGCCTACGTGTTTATTTTAAACTTATTCTTCTTTTCATTAATATTCGAAAAGCGAAAATGAGGAAGAACAAAGGACAACGTGTCAAGTCGGTTCGTGTCTTGTGGTTTCTTATACGCATTTTAAACAAGGGACGACCCCAAAACAATATACTCATTAGTTTAAAAATAGTTAAGGTTTAAATAAAAAAAAACCTAAAAGAGGGTTTATTAAAAAAAGTACTTAAGCCCCCAACTTCCTCAAAAAGTAAGAAAAAAAATTCTTGTAGTCGTTGAAGCGCATATTTGTAACTAAAGCTCCCTCATGCCACCTCATTTCCACGATGACGTCAATACGTACTCCTTTATCACACTGTTATCAATCGGAGTTTCCGCCTTTTGCCCTGTCACAGGTATGAAGATCACAGCCATAATGATCAGATTTTTTTTTTGTCAAATAGGGTTGATTTGGTAAGATCAAGTAGACCGCCAGGTGTTCCGGAGATTTGGCGACGCACATGAAGCGCAACGGTCAAAACTATGATTGAAAAAAGACCATTGGTCATTTTGACCCACGTTTTGAACAGTATAGAAAAAAAGCTCTTAAAAACCACTGATTCGCGAAAAAATGGAATGATTTTTTAAAGATACGGACAAACATATGATTGAAAAAGACCATTGGTCATTTGACCCTCGTTTTTGGATAGTATGCTTAGAAAAAAAAGCTCTTAAAAAACCACTGATTCGCCAAAAATGGAATGATTTTTTAAAGATATGGACAAAACTATGATGAAAAAAGACCATTGGTCATTTTGACCATCGTTTTTGGATAGTATAGAAAAAAAGCTCTTAAAAAACCACTGATTCGCGAAAAAATGGAATGATTTTTTAAAGATACGGACAAACATATGATTGAAAAAAAGACCATTGGTCATTTTGACCCTCGTTTTTGGATAGTATAGGAAAAAAAAGCTCTTAAAAAACCACTGGTTCGCGAAAAAATGGAATGATTTTTTCAAGATATGGACAAAACTATGATTGAAAAAGACCATTGGTCATTTTGACCATCGTTTTTGGATAGTATAGAAAAAAAAAGCTCTTAAAAAACCACTGATTCGCGAAAAAAATGGAATGATTTTTTAAAGATACGGACAAACATATGATTGAAAAAAGACCATTGGTCATTTTGACCCTCGTTTTTGGATAGTATAGAAAAAAAGGTCTTAAAAAACCACTGATTCGCGAAAAAATGGAATGATTTTTTAAAGATACGGACAAAACTATGATTGAAAAAAGACCATTGGTCATGTTGACCCTCGTTTTTGGATAGTGAAAAAAAAGCTCTTAAAAAACCACTGATTCGCGAAAAAATTGAATGATTTTTTAAAGATACGGACAAAACTTATGATTGAAAAAAGACCATTGGTCATTTTGACCCTCGTTTTTGGATAGTATAGAAAAAAAAGCTCTAAAAAACCACTGATTCGCGAAAAAATGGAATGATTTTTTAAAGATATGATATCAACCTAAAATCCGTACCCGTATATCGTCGCGTTAGTTCTAACACCGGATAAGTCATTTTTTTTTTATCAGTTTTGAGTTAGGCATAGTTTCTGATGGTAAATTTTGTGGAGAATCGAATTCCGTTGGTAGTTTAACCCTATTACCAACAGAAAACGCGTAGTTCACGATTTAGCCAACAGGTAATGCATTGATTCCAATGAGAAATTAATCCGTATTTTGGCTCTCCCGAAAACCTAGGAAAAATGACTTATCCGGTGTTGGAACTAACGCGACGATATAATAACCCGTATATTACACTGAATAATACTAAACTTCAGGATGTGAAGAAAAACGATGGCACTGCGATCTAACGGTAAAGACCGAAACTACAAAAACCTGGGAATACGACTGAGAGAGCTCACCACGTGTCGACCATCACCAATTGCCCACTTTTAACTCGATTTGAGCTCTTTTTTGTACGGCCTATTTTACTTTTCAAAACCTAAATCTTAAGTTTTTTATAAACTTAATTCTGAAACATTTCAACGTCGATTTACCTTCATTTTGAGCCTTTTAATAAAATAAATCCCCAATCAAACTTGACTTTTATCCTTTTTATAAAAGTCAGTAGCATTTTTAAGCCCCTTTTTCTATATATTGTCAAAAACAAAGTATTTTATTTTATACTATTTGGGTTATAGATAATGCGTAATCTCGCAAATGGGGAACGTATATTTTTTACAATTAAAAGTTACAGAGGGAGAAAGAATGAAAAAAAACGGATTTTCCACGACCGGTTTCGGCGTAATACGCCTCATCAGGTGGACTATTTCCTTATTTATCATTCTCCTACACTTTTTACTTGACTTTCATTAGACGGTATTATGGACTCGCGGGAAGATGGACAAACTATCCGTTTATACGGCACCCCCTCCAAGTAAAAGTTCCGGTTTGAAGAGCTTCCAACGATAACTTCCTCAAGGATACAGGAGGAGGAAGTATTAAGTAGGAGAACTAAATTTTTGTAAAAGTTGTGAAATAAATTTGGTGGGTATCGCAGTAAGTCTTGAGGAAGTTAGAAATTTTAGGTATTTTTGTTGTTCGTTTTCTGTTTTTTGAAAAAAAAAAATAAAAATTAAGTACCTAATAAATCGCCATTTTATTTTCCGTTAAAAAAATTCTTGAGGAAGTTTAAAAAAAAAAAAAAAATTATTTTGAAAATTGTATATCAAGGTAGAAATTCAGTACGGTTAGCCAAAGAGAGGCCGCCCTCGAGCCGGCGAAGTGACTCACATTTCTGCCTAGAAAAATTATTAAGTAAAAAAAATTTTGGAAAATTAAAATTTTAAAAACATGGAAAATTTTTAAATAATTCAAGGAATGTTTAGTGAAAATTTGGTGAAGATCGGACCAACAGTACGCCCACAGCGCTCATTTTAAATCTTTGAACAGTCATATCTCCGCCATTTTGAAAAATTTCGAAAAAAGCTCTCGTCATTTTCAAGATTTCTGTGAAAGGAAGCTTGTGTATAAATTTGGTGAAGATCGGATGAAAATTGCGGCCGTGAAGTGTTCCGGAAAAAGTGGCGACGGCCGGCACCACAGACAAAGTCAGGATCGGCAAAGATCACTTATCAGATTTATCCTACGGGGTCTGGAAAACCCTTTTCTAGTAACAGGGGGTCGGAGGGTATCACAGTAACTTCTTGAGGAAGTTAAAAGTCAAGTAAAAAGTGTAGGAGAATGAAAAATAAGGAAATAGTCCACCTGATGAGGCGTACTACGCCGAAACCGGTCGCGGAATATCCGTTTTTTTTTTTTTCATTCTTTCTCCCTATGTAACTTTTAATTGTAAAAGTATTTATTCCCGACAGAGAGAAATTTTTTGCCCACACTTTTGAATTTTTCAGACAAAATAGCAATTTTGTTCCTCTCCCAGGGGTTCCTTTTAAGTTTTTACTGAATAAAGAGCTTTTTTTTTTTTTTCTGAGAAGTTAAAATAACGGAAGCTTTGATTTAACCTTTTGAGATCTAAATTATCTTCTAGGAAAGCGATATATTTAAATTATCGTTGTCATTCTTAGAAAGCTGTGCCCTTTTCCGGGCTAAAAAGTAAAAACGTTAATAACCCCACAGATGTCCATGACGTTTAAATTTTTGCAGAAAAAAAAAATCCTCATTTTTAATCGAAGGTATCGCTTTCCTCTCTCACCATCGGAATTTCAAACGGTTGTAAAATATTCGTGGAATTCACAGATCCCACACAATAGCGGCGTGATTTATTTCAGTGATGAGGGTGTTAAAAAAATACCCTTTCTTTATAATTGACGTCTATTTAAATAGGTTTTTTGCGAGCAAATTGGCACCTCTCACGTTTTCTCCACAGAGCGCTCACATTTCAATCGTCTAATGAACATGTTTAAAAAGCAAGAACCGTTCTTTCTGTGTCTATTAAGCGGATATGTCATCTACGGGGGCTTTTTTTGCATATTTGACTAGTGGGTTTTGAAATGTTTATAAAATACAATCTTTTGTTCAAAATATGAAAGACTAAATTATTTTCATCGTCTAAATCATCCGGACATAATTTTTTTTTTTGTGTCTCCCGCATGCGGCATGACGCAGTTGTAACATGTGGGCACCTCCATCATAGATAAAAATCCCTCTAATAATAATTATCATCTTAAAGAAATTAGTTATTTTAAATATTTGAATACTTTACTAGTCGATATGAAATTTAATATTTTTCCCAGCCGTCTTTTCAATAGGATTTGAAAGGATTAGAAACGAAGCCTTTGATTTGTTTTATTTTAAATAAATTTTTGTTTAAAGGAATATGAGGGTTTTAAGTTGGTTGCTTTGTACATTTTCGTTGTGAGCAACGGTTTTCGGTTTTTCCCTTCTATCTTGGAAACCGTCGCTCAAAACGAAGAAATGTCCTTAGTCAAAGTTGTAGCTACGGAAATTTACTACATAAAATATTTTATTGGTTTTTTCCGTCAGAGCAATATTTTAGGAGATATGAAGGTTTTAAGTTTTCAGGCTCTGTAGGATTATTAGTTTTAACCTCATAACTCCTTAAATATTGCTCTTACGCAAATAATGAATAAAGAAATTTTTGTAGGAAATCTTTGTACCTACAACTTTTACTTATGACATTTTTTCGTTTTGTGCGACGGTTTCCGAGATAGAAGGGAAAAACCGAAAACCGATGCTCACAACGAAAAATTTGCAAAGCAACTCACTTAAGAACCCTCATATCTCCTTAAGTATTGCTCTGACAAAAAACCAATGAAGTCTTTTTTGTAGGAAATTTCCGTAGCTACGACTTTTACTTAGGACGTTTCTTCGTTTTGCGCGATGGTTTCCGAGATAGAAGGGAAAAACCGAAAACCGTTGTTAACAACGAAAAATTTGCAAAGCTACCTACTTAAATACTTTCATATCTCCTAAAGTATTGCTCTGACGGAAAAAACTAATAAGATATCTTACGTAGTAAATTTCAGTACCTACAACTTTTACTTATGACATTTTTTCGTTTTGAGCGACGGTTTCCGAGATAGAAGGGAAAAACCGATAACCGTTGTTAACAACGAAAAATTTGCAAAGCAACTCACTTAAAAACCATCATATCTCCTTAAGTATTGCTCTGACAAAAAAAACAATGAAGGCTTTTTGTAGAAATTTCCGTAGCTACGACTTTTACTTAAGACGTTTTTTCGTTTTGAGCAACGGTTTCCGAGATAGAAGGGAAAAACCGAAAACCGTTGTTAACAACGAAAAATTTGCAAAGCAACCAACTTAAATACTTCCATATCTCCTAAAGTATTGCTCTGACGGAAAAAACTAATAAGACATTTTATGTAGTAAATTTCAGTACCTACATTTTTTACTCATGACATTTTTTCGTTTTGAGCGACGGTTTCCGAGATAGAAGGGAAAAACCGAAAACCGTTGTTAACAACGAAAAAGTTGCAAAGCAACTCACTTAAAAACCATCATACCTCCTTAAGAGATTTCAATAAGTTTTTATTCCTACTTGTTTTGACAGTTTGTTGAGACCAAGGTGGGGGCTTTTTCCATATTGCCATGGCTTCCACAGTCGCTGTGTCCAGAAATCGGGAATAGCTCTTCTGAAGATGCTTTTTAAGCCGAAACGAGTCATGAGATCACAGTTTCTTCCTCCTTTATTGGTTTAAATTTGATATTAAAATAAGTTGTATGGGAAACTCTAATAATTAGAAATAACTAACTAATTAGTAAGCGATACGTCAGAAAGGAGGAATAATTCGGTCTCCAGTCTGTCGGGCGTTTTTGATAAACGATGCGAAACTCAAAACAAACCGGAATTAGAATATTCAGAAATAGCGAAATATAAAAATAGAATTTGAAAGCTAAAAATAAAAGAAGTCAATTGAGTAAAAGTACGATGTTTACTCTCGGTATCACTTTTGAAAGGTATCGGCAGAGTAGGAAGAAGTTAATTTTCAGACTCTCTTTTTCCGGATAAGGACTAGTCCTCCTTTCTTAGCCACTTTCTTGGTTTGAAGATCTCTCTCTTCGGAGAACGATTGACATTCTACGCGGAGTCGAAAAGAAAAATCGCGTGGGGAAAACAGATGAAGCACGTCCCAGAAAAATGGACATCTATCACTTTCTATACGACGTCATCGGTGAACCTTCGTAGGTTAGTGGTCAAGGACTAACTTCAGAATTATAAAAGGGCCTCCTCCCTTCACCAAAGGGTTATTGAAACCTGAGGCTCCCAAATAAGCTTCTTAGAAATTTTTTTTTTGTTTAAATAAATCACAGGAGTTTTAAAGCGTTAATGAAAAGGCTTTGTCCCAAGTCCACTTTATGTTGAAAATGTTTTGAAATACAACAGAGGGGGTTAGGGTGTTAATAAATCATGTCGGTGAAAGAACCAGTATCGATACAGAAAAAAAAAATTAAAAAAAGGTCGGACAAAAACTAGTTTTGAGAGGCCAACAATAGAAATAATTTTTACGTTTTTTTAAAGGGACCCTAATCTTCTTATGGAAAAAAAATTTTAAGGGTGGAATGCGACTAATCCACCGTGTGTAAATGTTCGGTCGTTAAAATGCAAAGAAGGCCCTTTTTTTTCGATTATTAGAAAGTTCCCTCCAAAAATTGTCATGATTTTAAAATTTAAAAAAGAAAGAGAAATTGTTTCCTATTCCTGAAGTGTTTAAATCGTCCTACGTGACTTCCAGTCTAATAATTATCTTCGTTTTAAAAACTTAAAATTAAAAAGAATCAATAATTATAAAATTAATCTAACAAATAATTATAGATGAGGGCCAAGGTCCTTTGCGGGTTCCGGTTCAAGAGTTTAAATATCAATAATTTCGTAATAGCCATTCAGTATATTTTTTCGATTCATTCATAAAAAGAACGAAAAATATGAAATAGAAATGTATAAAGCGAGGATAGTCTTGTTTATCTGGCGATAAAACGCTTATACGGCAGATATGTTTATTTTTTGTTTTATTTATAGAACTGCATTCGTGCTGTTCTATTCTAGTGTTGAAATCTTGGTCGGTTTTTAATAAATTATTGAAGAGTGCAGTCTTTTCGCCAAAAATTATTGAGCAGAAAGACGTACTGCTCAGAATCAGGCTCCGATTAGACTATTAACTTCCTTAAAGAAGTTATTGTGATACCCTCCACGTCGGGTTTTCGGAGGGTCAAATCGAATATTGATCTTTACCGATCTCAACTGTGTCCGTGGTGCCGGCCGGCCGTAGCATTTTTTTCCGGAACACTACGGCCACAGTTTTCAACCGATTCACCAAATTTCTTTTGCCGGTGAACAAAAATGTAACGAGGGCGATTTTTGAATTTCGAAAAAATGGCGGAGATATGTCAGTTTGAAATTTTAAAAATTCGCTGCGGCCCGATTTTGGTCTGATTTTCACCAAATTTTCACCAAAGACTCCTTATATTTTTTGCGAATTTTTGGTGTAAAAAATTTCCACTTTTTAATTATTATTTTTTATAGTAGGGAGAAATTTCATACTTCTACCCTTACGAGAGGCACATCCATAGGCCAAAGAGCCCATTATTTCCACCTTGACACTTAAAAAAAGTACTAGTTTGAAGAGCTTCCAACGAAAACTTCCTTAAAGAGAAGTATCTATATAGGAGAGGGAAGTATAACGGAGGGGACGTAAAACGTAGGGGGAAGTATATGGGAGGGGAAGTATAACGGAGTGGGAAGTATAAGGGAGGGGAAGTATAAGGGAGGGGGAAGTATAAGGGAGGGGGAAGTATAACGGAGTGGGAAGTATATGGGAGGGGAAGTATAAGCGAGGGGTAGTATAACAGAGGGTGAAGTATAACGGAAGGGGAAGTTAAAGGGAACGAAAGTATAACGGAAGGGGATGTAGTAGGGAGGGAAAGTATAAAGGAGAATTTTTCAAGTTTGTTTTTTCAAAAATTTTCCGGGTTTTCCTTTTTTTTTCAAAAAATTGTCCGGTTTTTTTTTCGAAAAATTTCCTAGGTTTTTTTAGTCAAAAAAAATTTTCAGTTTTTTTTTTCGAAAAATTTTCCGGGCTTTCCTTTCCTTTTTTTTTTTTTTTTTTGAAAAATTTTCTAAATTTTTTTTTTAGGAAGTTAATTTTGAAAAAAAAAAGAACTTACAAAATTTTTCAGAAAAAAAAGCGCAAATTTAAAAAAGAAAACCCGGAAAATTTTCAAAAAAAAAACGAACTCGGAAAATTTTTTGAAAAAACTTAAAAAAAATTTCGAAAAAAAAAGAAAACTTGGAAAATTAAAAAAAACTTCCCCTCCGTTATACTTCCTCCTCCTTTATACTTTCCCTCCCTTATACATCCCCTCCGTTATACTTCCCCCCCCCCATATACTTCCACCTGAGTTATACTTCCCCCTCCTGTTACTTCTCTTTAAGGAAGTTTTCGTTGGAAACTCTTCAAACCAGTACTTAGGGGTTTGTTTTCGAGTTATAAAGAAGAAAGTTCGAAATAATGAATGGTGTAATAAGCCTTGTAAATAGAGAGAGGGTAAAAAAACTAGATTTTATGACGAGATAGTGATAAGGAGAGTTTTGGGAATGTCTTAAGTGGGTAAAAGCACGTCTAGTCGCCTAAGCGTACACATTGTTATTTACTCAAGGATCTCGACAACAGAATCCTAACAATACACGTTTATTGCACCATATATAACCTGGAACTAGTACGCGTACGTATTTATAGGGAGAAAACACGAAGGCCCCTTCAACGGAGAAGAAAACCGTCTATGGTTAATGTATTCAAAACTTGATGGTCACTATGACGAAACAGAAGATGTTGTGTGAATATAAGACGGTAATAAAAACACTGGGTGTGTGGTGACTTTTTTTTTCTTCTTCCTCAGGACAATGAATCATAGGGATTTCTATTGAAAATTCAAAGAGCGGCTCTCCCGCCCCTTTATGCATAATTACGACCTCTTTTGTTAGCAGCATGCACAACGGGAATTAATAGCCCCTATCATTGCGAATACCTAAAATTAGAAGATTCTATGAAGATTTCACGGTTTTCGCGAAGATTACGCCCAGAGGGGACATCGTGGGAGGTCATTAATATTCAAAAAAACTTACATTGACTTTTTCCAAATAAAGCTCCAATTCTTTATAAGGATCCGTTCCGGATATGACGCCAGCGGCCCTTTCGTCAGGTCTGGCCATCGTGTCCATTCTCATCCTGAAAAAATAAGATCATTACTATTTTCGAAAAGTTGTTTGGTATTTAGCGTTGAGCGTAGGCGGAGAATTGAAGTTTGTCGGCGCGGCCTTTGTTTTTTTAAAATGGGCTTCCAAATCCGATCGAGAAATGAATTTGTTGCGAACTGAAGGACGGCAGCCTTTTGTACGGATCCCATTATCTTTTCATTCAACGTCAAACCGTTTTCTTTTTGAAAAGGCCATTAACAAATCTCCTGCCAAGTACGAATAAAAAACCTCTTATTTGACTGCCTAAAACGAGGATAATCTCACGGAAGGAAATGCGATAAAAATTATCACTCGTTTCCTCACAAAAATTCCTTCAAATTATTATATTTTTCATCAAAATTGTGCCAAATCGATCTAACCCTGAGCTTGACTTTGAGGTAAGGCACGTTTCGATCATTACTTCCAAGATAAAACTCAAAAGAAACAAAACAAACCGAGTGAAAATAACGATTTCCCTTTCATTAAGAAGCTCCACTTGAGGAGATAACCGGAAAGAAAAAAAAGTTTTTTATTATATTGACTTACTACTACAAATTACGAAACTAAGGAATTTTTTTAAGTGGTTTTACTAACTTTTAATCATAAAAAGATAGTAAACACTTCATTACATAAAATATTACACAATAATAAATGAGGAATGTATAAAAACCCGGCCATTTTAAGAAGATAACAATTTACTGAACCTTCAAGTAAAAAAGTACTGGTTTGAAGAGCTTCCAACGAAAACTTCCTTAAAGAAAGTAGTAAATAGGAGTTGGAAGTATATGGGAGGGGTAAGTATATAGGAGGGGAAGTATATGGGAGGGGAAAGTATAAAGGAGGGGGAAGTATATGGGAGGGGAAGTATAACAGAGGGCCATTTTTAAGAAGATAACAATTTACTGAACCTTCAAGTAAAAAGTACTGGTTTGAAGAGCTTCCAACGAAAACTTACTTAAAGAAAAGTAGTAAATAGGAGTTGGAAGTATATGGGAGTGGTAAGTATATAGGAGGGGAAGTATATGGTAGGGGGAACTATAAAGGAGGGGGAAGTATATGGGAGGGGAAGTATAACAGAGGGCCATTTTTAAGAAGATAACAATTTACTGAACCTTCAAGTAAAAAAGTACTGGTTTGAAGAGCTTCCAACGAAAACTTCCTTAACGAAAAGTAGTAAATAGGAGTTGGAAGTATATGGGAGTGGTAAGTATATAGGAGGGGAAGTATATGGGAGGGGGAACTATAAAGGAGGGGAAGTATATGGGAGGGGAAGTATAACAGAGGGCCATTTTTAAGAAGATAACAATTTACTGAACCTTCAAGTAAAAAAGTACTGGTTTGAAGAGCTTCCAACGAAAACTTACTTAAAGAAAAGTAGTAAATAGGAGTTGGAAGTATATGGGAGTGGTAAGTATATAGGAGGGGAAGTATATGGGAGGGGGAACTATAAAGGAGGGGGAAGTATAAAGGAGGGGGAAGTATAACAGAGGGGGAAGTATATAGGAGGGGAAGTATAACGGAGGGGACGTAAAACGGAGGGGGAAGTATATGGGAGGGGAAGTATAACAGGGAGGGAAGTAGACCCCCTCCACAAAACCCGACGTGGAGGGTATCACAATAACTTCTTTAAGGAAGTTAATAGGCAAAATTCTTCCTCAACTAACTAAAAGTAACTATTTGTTTAATCAGTAATCAAAATGAATTTTTATTTTCGAGTAGTGACGTTACAGAATAAAAGACATTTCAAGAATTTAAATCTCCTGGACCTAACGGAATGTCTCTCAGGATAACCAGTCTTACCATTTTTATCTAGGAATTGCGGATTTATTTTGTCCCTTTTTTTTTTTTCCTCGAGTAACAGTATTCCCATTTGGGATGGAATTAAGGACGAAATGGACCTCTAATGGCTCGGATTAATACGGAAAAGATTAAAACCCCATCAACGTTGGAATCTTTAAAAAAGTAAAGCAATTTTTAAACTTTAAGAAGGAAAAAAAGCAACAACCCCCGCAGAAATATGTTAAAAAACTTATGACTGTGGGAGGTCTTCAGTTGTCTTATATTTATCCTTGATGGTTCTGTACCTGTCATTTCGCTATCTCCGACATAAAACATGCGATTCTGCTTTGAATATTATTATAATAAGAGAAAACATTTTTTTGGTCAGAAATATTGAATTTTTAAGGAGGTATGATGGTTTTTAAGTGAGTTGCTTTGCAAATTTTTCGTTGTTAACAACGGTTTTCGGTTTTTCCCTTCTATCTCGGAAACCGTCGCTCAAAACGAAAAAATGTCTAAGTAAAAGTTGTAGGTACAAAGATTTCCTACAAAAATTGCTTTATTCATTATTTGCGTAAGAGCAATATTTAAGGAGTTATGAGGTTAAAACTAATAATCCTACAGAGCCTGTCTGAAAACTTAAAACCTTCATATCTCCTAAATATTGCTCTGAGGAAAAAGCCGATAAGAATTTTATGTAGTAAATTTCCGTAGCTACAACGTTTACTTATGACATTTTTTCGTTTTGAGCGACGGTTTCCAAGATAGAAGGGAAAAACCGAAAACCGTTGCTTACAAAGAAATATGTACAAAGCAACCAACTTCCCTCATATCCCCTTAATAGAAAACACACTATAATTTGTAAATTATGGAAGAATAGAGGTCAAGGTTAAAGGGCGAGACCATCCTTAATTTATCATTCACGCCTATCCTACGCCTGAAGGTTAAAAACAATAATGGAAAAAAAATCTGCAAAGATATATCGCGAAAACGGTAAAATATCGATAACTGGATTATAATTATAGGTAAAAGCGTGGGATTAATGGATGCTAAAAATGAATATATGGAAGAGAGGAAAAAGAAGGCGTTTTTTTAGTGATGTAAGCAGTCGCCCCGCTGTCTGCCACAAGAAACGATTATTTGTCATTTTAAAAAAATCAATTTTTTTCACTTCCCAAAAAATGACGTCATAGTGATGTCACTAAATTGGTAAAGAACTAAAAATGAAAGTTTTTCACCATTGACAAAATTACAGAATCAAGGACAAGAGGACTCATAATGGTTAAGCTGACGTCAACGACGTGTAAAAGCCATCACATCAGCAGCGGAACACCCTGAAAACATTCTTTCTTTCTTTCTTATTCACTTGTCTCAAGGTTGAAACTTTTCATGCTCGAATTTCTTTTTTGTTTCGTAATTTCGAAACTACAAAAGCCTCTGTAATCTAAATACAATTGAGAAATATAAATAATATTTTTTTCCTTTTATTCACAACACGCCTATGACCTTTCAGTGTTTATTCTACATTAAGGGGATATGAGGGTTTTAAGTTGGTTGCTTTGTACATATTTCGTTGTGAGCAACGGTTTTCGGTTTTTCCCTTCTATCTTGGAAACCGTCGCTCAAAACGAAAAAATGTCCTTAGTCAAAGTTGTAGCTACGGAAATTTACTACATAAAATATATTGGTTTTTTCCGTTAGAGCAATATTTTAGGAGATTAAGGTTTTAAGTTTTCAGACAGGCTCAGTAGGATTATTAGTTTTAACCTCATAACTCCTTCAATATTGCTCTTACGCAAATAAATAAAACATTTTGTAGGAAATCTTTGTACCTACAACTTTTACTTAGAACATTTTTTCGTTTTGGCGACGGTTTCCGAGATAGAAGGGAAAAACCGAAAACCGTTGCTCACAACGAAAAATTTGCAAAGCAACTCACTTAAGAACCCTCATATCTCCTTAAGTATTGCTCTGAAAAAAACCAATGAGTTTTTTGTAGGAATTTCCGTAGCTACGACTTTTACTTTGGACGTTTTTTCGTTTTGAGCGACGGTTTCCGAGATAGAAGGGAAAAACCGAAAGTCGTTGTTAACAACGAAAAATTTGCAAAGCAACCAACTTAAATACTTCCATATCTCCTAAAGTATGCTCTGACGGAAAAACTAATAAATATTTTATGTAGTAAATTTCAGTACCTACAACTTTTACTTAGACATTTTTTCGTTTTTGCACGGTTTCCGAGATAAAGGGAAAAACCGAAAACCGTTGTTAACAACGAAAAAGCAAAGCAACTCACTTAAAAACCATCATACCTCCTTAAGCAATTTATTAAAAATAAATTCAAAATTTGAATAAGTTTGAGGTGGCATAAAATCTTTTAGACCAATAGAAAGGGCTCATGGAATTTAAAACAAAGGATATTGCCAAGTCATCTAAATGATATTCCCATATCTGCCACTCCTAAAAGGAAAAAAATATTCTGTGACACGGCCATGAAAAAGACGCAGTAAATTAATTATTCCGTATTACCAAACAGCCAATAGAAGTGAGAAAAAAATAAAAGTTTTCCATTCTTCGAAACGACAAATATTAATCATCGCATGATTGATCGCGAATTAATATCTTAGCAATGACGTAATAACTTTTGAAAGATTGTAGGTAGATTGCTCTACTTTGTGACGTGTCGCACAGGGTTGCCAACATGAATAAAAGACTGACTAGATAGTAAATAAATTAAGAAACAAAGTTTCAATGTTGTTGACATAAGAAAATGATCGCAATTATTTCTAATTATGAAGTCGAATGTTTCATTAGTAAAGATGGAGGATTTGGACGGGTCGGACCAGGAGAAGGAAGATATTAAAAAAGGATTTGAAAAAGACGAAGGACTTTTCGTCTTCACAATAGGAGGAATTTACTGGAACATGGATGTTTTAAAGTTTGCAAAATATCGAAAAGTCGCGTTCGTTTATGTGCTTATAGTCAACCTATCCATGGCTTGGCTTTTCATCTTTTTTGCGTCGTCGGCGGTAATAAGTTATATCGAAAGCGACATCGAAGCTTTGGCTGAATCGTGCAATTTCTGTGTGATGACTTTCAACCTCACCGCAGTGAACGCGATATCAATTTTCAACCAGAAGATTTTCGATTATTATTTCAGAGGGATGGGTCGCGGGTTTTTTCATTACGAAGGGGAAAAACAAGATGAAAAAGTAGCCGAAATGTATTTCCAAGAAAGGAAAAAACGGGTGAATCAGTTTTTATGGCCGTTCGCAATTACGTTGGGGATGGTCGGATCTTTTATGGCGGTGGTTCAACCCCTCGTGCACTACATAAACGATGAAAGGTCGATTTAAACAAAAACAGGCCGATTTATCCGCCGATGGTGATTTACACTTTTTGGAACCCGCACACTACTGCAGGATACTTAGCGTACGTCGCCACCGGTTTTGTCAACGCTGTTTTCATGCAGCAGAGTTGCGTCGCCATGGATTTCGGTTACGTGAACCTCGTTTCATGTCTGACATTGCAGTTTAAAATACTAAACCACTCCGTAAAAACAATCGAAAAACGAGCAAAAGAAAGATACAGGCGAAAAAATGGTACCAAAGATGATTTCTATCGAGATCCTCTTTTTCACGACTGCGTTACGAATGCTTAATACAAAACATAAAACATCATCACGCTTTGCTTAAGTAATTTCTTTCTTAAAAACCATCTAAATCCGAAAATATTTCAGATTGAATGAGATATTAAGGCCATTCATATCGGGAGAACTGCTTTTGGCAGTGATGAATTCTTCTCTGCTCGTAGCAGTAGATGGTTTTATGCTGTTAGAAGTAAGTCTATCATCTCTCCTTCCTAATAATTTTGCTATTTATGCAGTCAAAATGAATATAATGACCATCAAAAATGTAGGAGTTGTAGCCTTAATTTTGGCTCACACTATTTGTTCTGCGGGTTCGGCGAGGAATTGACAACCGAGGTATGCCTTATCTTTTGCGGTTGCACGGTATATTTTATCAAATTTTCCGGAGATTATAAGCGGGAACAAACGGTTTTACCCAGTTTTGCGTTTTTCACCGTATTTTTCGAATTAATAACCGTTTTTGGACTGTCAAGTATAGCGAGAAAACCTCCGGTGTTTTATGGTGTTTTGGCCAAAAAATTTCCTTTTTTTTGGCGTCATCTACGGTCTCATGTCATAGGAGCAACAGTTTTTCAGTGTTTTAAGCTCTTTTGCAGAAAAAAGCAGTTTGCTGAGCAAGAATCGCTATTTTTAACTTCTTAAAGAAGTTATTGTCTTCCAGACCCGTAGGGTCAATTCGAATATTGATCTTTACCGATCTCAACTTTGTCTGTGGTACCGGCCGGCCGTCCGGACGTAGCATTTTTTCCGGAACACTTACGCCACAGTTTTCATCCGATTTTCACCTAATTTTCACACAAATTTCTTTAGCCGGTGAAGAAGAGACTAACGAGGGCGATTTTTGAATTTCCAAAAATGGCGGAGATATGTCTGTTTGAAATTTTAAAAAATTCACTGAGGCCAAATTTCACCAATTGTTTATTTATTTATTTTATTATTTTTTTTTTATTTTAAAACATTCGCTGCAGCCGAACCGTTGGTCCGATTTTCACCAAATTTTCACCAATTTACTCCTTATATTTTTAAGAATTTTGGTGTAAATAAAACACTTGTTAATTATAATTTTTTTTAGTAGAGAGAAATTTCATACTTCTACCCATTACGAGAGGCACATCCGTAGGCCAAAGAGCCCATTATTTCTACCTTGACACTTAAAAAATTTTCGAAAAAAAAGAACTTAAAAAATTACATTAAAAAAGCGCAAATTTAAAAAGAAAACCCGGAAAATTTTTCAAAAAAAAGACTAAGAAAATTTTTTGACAGCAAAAAATTTAAAAAAATTTTCGGAAAAAAAATTTTTTTTCTTAAAAAAAAGAAAAATTGGAAAAATTTTCGAAAAAAAAAACTTCTCCCTCCTTTACACTTCCCCCTTTGTTATACTTTCGTTCCCTTATACTTCCCCTGACTTACACTTCCCCTCCCATATACTTTCCCCTCCTTTGTACGTCCCCTCCGTTATACTTCCCCCTCCTATATTGTTACTTCTCTTTAAGGAAGTTTTCGTTGGAAGCTCTTCCAACCAGTATTTTTTCAAGTTTTCCTCGGGCTTTTGCTTAAGAACTCCTGTTTTAAGTAACTTCCAGACTCCTTTCTTTTTGTAACCTTTCTCCGGTGGTTTTTTTACATCATTTTGGCTAAGAATCTTTCATCCAGTTTTTGAACAAAAAATACCAGATTTCCTGCACGTCCCGATTTTTAGCGGGCCTTATTCCCAAAAAATAAAGTAGCTGCACAAAAATCCTTAAATTTTACTTTTTAGAGCGAAAAATTGTTCCACACGTTGTACTCTTTTCCATGGTACAAATTCAACGTAAAAGTACGAAAAACGCAAGTGATGTTTATGATGAACACAAGACGTCCAATTCAGGGAAAGCGGCGTTTTTCGGTGTCCCAGCCAACATGGAAACATTTAACTCGGTAATATAAACCCAAACTTAAAAAACTAATTTAAAAATTTTTCAGTTGCTAAATTCTTCATACACATACATCAACCTTATCCGCACAAGTACTTCGAGGTAGAATTTTCTCGAGAGCAGCTAAATAGTAATAATTTTTTAGTAGTAGTAATAAAGTTGTAAAATTTATGACAATGTTAGTTTTAATAAAATGGGTCATCGATTAGATTAGTATCGGGTATAGAAAAGGTTTTTAGCCGTGGATGCGGAGGCGACACCGGCTCGCGTGGGCCTTGAAACCCGCCTTAGGCGAAAAAAAATTCCATATAAAAAGAAAAATCCTTAGCTAATTTTTTTCCTTCGTTTGAATGTTATCGTTTGTAGAAGCCGTATCCGTTTTCTTGTTTACATACGACCATATTTTCCATGTTTATCATATTTACACGGGATAAAGAGATGGAGAGGAGGAAGGTAAGGTTTGTTATCCGTAAAGAGGGTTTTTTTTCAAGAAAAGATTCATGTATTCACCGCGGAGATAATGGACTGAATATATTCTCAGGATTAAAATAAATCTTCACATTTTATACGTTGGAAAAAAAGTATTGTTTGTTCAGGTTTCCGAGTTTGTTCCAAAACTCGGCTCTAAATTTAGAACGAAACACCTTTTATAAGTGAGGGCCCTCTTCCTTTGATGAAATTACGCCAGGACAGATGTCTTATCCGGAAAGACGAAACAATACTTCCGTTCCCGTTTTTAGTGAGAGTACACCCGTGAGGATCATTCTTTTTTAGCTTCTCCCTTCACTACGATTCCGGTCCCATCAAAACAAATTACCGACACTTCAACAATAATAGACCAGACAATTGATGACGGACGGACACAAAACGATTAGTCCCACATTCAATGTAACGGATGGGGAGGTTGAAATAACACATATTTTAATTTCATGAATTCAAAAAGTTATAGTGGTTGAAAATCTTGAAATTTTAAGAATAAAGCCAGAAAACGAGAGTGATAGGAGTAAATATAAATTGAGGAAAAAAAAGGGGAAAAACACATTTCGGTATTTAAGAAAAATCTGGGCGTTTTTCACAAAAATTCAACATTTTTACATGTTTTAACTTCCTAAAGAAGTTATTGTGATACCCTCGACGTCGGGTTTTTGGGGAAGGGTCTTCCAGACCCCGTAGGGTAATTCGAATATGGATCTATACCGATCTTTTTGTATGTGGTGCCGGCCGGCCGTAGTATTTTTCCGGAACACTTTACGGCCACAGTTTTCAAACGATTTTCACCAAATTTTCTTTAGTCGGTGAACAAGAAACTAACAAGGGCGGTTTTTAAATTTAGAAAAAATGGCGGAGATATGTCTGTTTGAAATTTTAAAAAATTCGCTGCGGCTGAGTCGTTGGTCCGATTTTCGCCAAATTTTCACCAATTACTCCTTATACTTTGTAAGAATTTTTGGTGATAAAATAATTATCTTTTTTTCAACATAATTATCATTTTAGTAGGGAGAAATTTCACTCTTCCACCGCTACGAGAGGGACCTCTCTTGGGCAAATCTACCTCGATACTTAAAAAAATTTTGGAAAAAAAACTTAAAAAATTGTTTGAAAAAAAAGTACTAGTCTGGAGCTGGCCCCGACGGGAACTTCCTTAAAGAGAAGTAACAATATAGGAGGGGGAATTATAACGTAGTGGGAAGTATATGGGAGGGGAAGTATAACGGAGGGGGAAGTATAACGGAGGGGGAAGTATAACGGAGGGGGAAGTATAACGGAGGGGGAAGTATAACGGAGGGGGAAGTATACCGGAGGGGGAAGTATAACGGAGGGGAAGTATAACGGAGTGGGAAGTATAACGGAGGGGGAAGTATAACGGAGGGGGAAGTATAACGGAGGGGAAGAATAACGGAGGGGGAAGTATAACGGAGTGGGAAGTATAACGGAGTAGGAAGTATAAAGGAAGGGGATGTAGTAGGGAGGGAAAGTATAAAATTTTCCGGGTTTTCCTTTTTTTTTTTTTTTTTTTTTCGAAAAATTTTTTAAGTTCTTTTTTTTTTTGAAAAATTTTCGAAGTTTTTTTTCGAAAAATTTTCCGGGTTTCCTTTTTCCTTTTTTTTTTTTTTTTTTTTCGAAAAATTTTCTAAGTTCTTTTTTTTGAAAAATTTTTTAAGTTCTTTTTTTTGAAAAATTTTCCAAGTTTTTTTTTCGAAAAATTTTCCGGGTTTTCCTTTTTTTTTCGAAAAATTTTCCGGGTTTTCCTTTTTTTTTTTTTTTTTTTTTTGCCGGCCGGCACCACAGACAAGTTGAGATCGGTAAAGATCAATATTCGATTTGAACCTCCGGGTCTGGAAGACCCTTCCCCAAAAACCCGACGTCGAGGGTATCGCAATAACTTCTTAAGGAAGTTAAAATAATAATACTCGTAAAATTCTTCCAAAAAAAAAAGAAAAAAAAAACTCCGAAAATTTATCGAAAAAAGACTTGGGAAATTCTTCGAAAAAAAAAAAACTCCAAAAATTTATCGAAAAAAAACTTGGGAATTTTTTCGAAAAAAAAAATCGGAAAATTATCGAAAAAAATAATACTTCCACCTCTGTTATACTTCCCCCTCCGTTATATGTACTTCCCCTCCCTTATACTTCCCCCTCCGTTATACTTCCCCTCCCTTACACTTCCCCTACCATATACTTCGCCCTCCTATATTGTTACTTCTCTTTTAGGAAGCTCTTCAACTAGTACTTTTGGTTTAGGACAGAAAAAATCCATTAATTCAGATAAAAAAAAAATTTATTCTGATATAAAATTTTATAGGTAAGGTTTTAAAATTTTTCCACGGCTTTTTAACCGAAAAATTCCAATTTTACGGGATATTTAAGAGTTTTCGTCGGTTTTTGACAAAGAAACTCCATTTTAGGATGATTTTTTTTTTTTTTTTTTTTTACAGAAAAACCCTTTTTTTTTTTTGCAGGATTTTTGGTTTTACGAATTTACGAATTTTAAACCCCACTATTGCAAATTTTGGTTTGCTACAAAGATAAAATAAGAGTTTTTGGCCAAAATTTTGGTTTGAGCCATTTTAGTGTCCAAAAATATTAGGTCCTTTATATGAACAATGACGTCATTAACACTAAAAACAATACTGTTCCAACTGAAACCGCCAGTGGCAACCTACAAAAATCCCGCCTTCATAATTCACGAAGGTAGGCGTTTTTTCCCCGCTTCCAAGCACGGACCCCCGAGGGAACTTGTCTAGATGAGTCAGCTGATCAGCTTCCTCCGCCGTGGAAAAAACAGCACGCGATCACCCCACCAACCAACCCGCAAAAGGTGAGTTAACCACTCAATCCCAAGACGTCATTTTCGGCTTTAGTCACGTTCGGAGAAAAAGTCCCCCCTTAAATAATTGAAATCCGGATTTAAAAATATTAAAAAAGTAAAAGTCACGAAGCACTATAATTTCAATTAAAATACCTAGATAACATATTTTTTAAAAATTCAAGATAACGGTTATAAAAAGAGAAGGTTTTTTATTTTAATGACTGCCTACCATTTGACACATGGCGGACAAATACGTTAAAATTAATATAAATAGAAATTTAATTTTGTTTACTCGTTCCTCCAACCTTCACTTACATTCCACAAAAGGAGGTTGACTTCTATTACAAAAGTTTTTTTCTTTCTTTTTTAAACAGATAATTTATTATAATTACATTAATTAACTCAACTTCCTCATAACAACAAAATAGGTAAGTACCAGGTAGAAAAAAATTGTTTTAAAAAAATGAAAAAGAACTAAAAATAGTCGGTTTTGACCACAAAGAGTTTCCGGCTTCATTAGGGAAACGCTCAATTAAACGGGCGTTTTTTTTAATTCTTCAAAGGGCTTTATGAGTGCAATCAATGACGTCATAGGAGTGAAATTAAAACAATTGCAACATTGCAATTGTTTCTAATTACTAATTAGCGTTCACTTTTTAATTGGAAAACGCGAAAATAATTGGGTAGTAAAATAGCTCCAGTTGACTTACAGATTGAAAAAGCATCGGGAAACTCCATCTGAAAAATAAAACAAAGAAACAAATTATTTTAATGAAAAAAAAAACTGCTTGAAATATCACGCCATGTACTTAGAACTGGGGAGCGTGAAGCTCAAGGCCGTTTGCATTATAACCTCCCTAAATGTATAACCTACACTTCCAAGCAGGTCAATAAAATAAAAATGTAAGGATGTCTCCACGGCATGTGTAAAGCCTGAATAGTTACGAAACGTGTTGAATTCCGGGCACGTCGAGATTTATATCAGACCCTCAACTTGATACCCTAATAAATTTTAAATATTGACGTTATCACGTGGGTTTGCATCAGACTTAAAACTCTCTCGAACAACAAAATGTTTCATAAAAAAAATACGTTTTGGGTAATTTTAGAATATTTTTCGCGCTCATTAGAATAGAAGGTCGACCATTAATATTCACCATGCGCAAACATTGATGTCATAAGGAAAAAATGTTTAGTAATTACACGTTCTGGGCGGTTCTAATTGATTTTGACTATTTAGGCCCTCAATTGGAGTCAATTAGTTAAACAAATGTGGGAAAAAAATAAAATGGTTATAAGAAAATGGTAGTTAAAAGTGAAAACAAACAGAAAAGCGTTTCCCAGATAAAATAGTTACACTTAAGGCCGCTAGAAGTGCCAGCTATAGCGTGACGTCATAGCCACAATGTTTTCATACAGCATGAAGAAAAGAAAAACGTTCGTTTACCACTAATGATGCGGGAAAGTTCCATTTCTTTTATAAAACACGATTCAGATTTTTTTTTCTGTCTCACTCTTCAAGATTTATGCTCCCCTATACGTTTCCTGACCCTGTTTTTGAACTAGTCACGATATTATGCTTTTTTTGTACGGAATGCGAAGGTCTGATCCTTGAACTTTGGATTCTTCCTATATCTATAACAAATGGTTTTTTTTAAGCTTTTTTTGTTTATAAAAAACCCTTTTTAAACAAAGGGTCCTGAATCTAAACACTTCCGCGTAGTTCAGAAATAGAAAGAGAGAAAAAAAAGTTGTTATTGGAAACGAGAAAGTCGGTTTATTTAGCGAGTATGGCAAGGATGTCGAGAAACTAGTGAAAATCCTGGTCTTCCATGACCTGGAAATTCTATAACAAAAATATAAAAAGAAGAAAAAACGATTGTGCAACTTTAAAACACCTGTTGGAACTCATCCTCCATTGTAATTTGACTGAGAAAGGCCCTATCGATATAAAAATCTAATTTTTTTTAAAGTGAATGCTTCGAAGGCATGGAAAAAATTCAATGACGGCAATAATATATTTTATCGGTCGAGCCGTAAACCGGTCACCTGTTGCATTTTACTTCTTCTTTGAAGTTTTTATCGCTTACGTCGATTTACAGCTTAAATAGAATATTAAAATTTTTAAATAAAAATAAATAAAATCTGCAGTACTGCAGCTGATCGAAAGCTTCCTCAATCTATCGTCCACAAGCGGAGGTTCGTAGGAAGCCACACGTTTGGACCATCGTTTGCTCGGATCCATCCTGTTCACAAGTTGTTCGTCGACAGGATTCTTCGCGTCTTCGTTGAGCAGAGCAAGAGTTTGCTAGACATAGCGAACATCAGACGTATCATTAGCTATCTTCGCAGCTCAGAATATTTTTGTCAACGCGAAATCATTATGCAATAGATAAATTATGTTATTGAATACGTCATGTATTATGGATTAAAGACAATGAGTCATAGAATCAAATCTTTGATATCGGCGTTGCTCAAGAGAAGCAATTGTGTTGATAAACAATTGATGAATTGTTCCTGTTATCGTTTCATCGCCTTTTTTTAAAATTACGCAACGATTTTTAACGTAGGATGGGGAGAATCTTCTTTAAATTTCAGATTTTTTTTTCTTCCCACAAACTTGTTTAAGAAGGTTTCTTCATGAGGTTTAATAATTAATTCTGAGAAGATGCTGTTGAATATAATGAAGCTCATTTAAAATGTCATTGGACTGAAGATGATGCAACATTTTCAAAGTATGAGGGTTAGAATAAGGGCAAAAAGGCGGGAAATAGTGGTTGGATTCAAGGTCACCTCTAATCTTTGTTTTCCCGCGCTTTGGGGGGAGATGTCGGATCGATCAGGATATGCCTTCTTGCTTATTTTACGTTCTCTATTTACCAGATGATATTTATTGAAAAATTGTAGAGGCTCTTGAGAAATGAAAAGGATAAAAGGATAGGGAGTCTTATTGTCCCCGTTCCCGTTGAGATTGTCAAACAATGACTGGTATTGCGCTCGCTAATGGCTCACGTTCTTCCGTTAACCCCCTCGCCACCCCCTTATCCATCCATAGACCACCGTCCTTAGCGAAGGTGAGATTCAAAACTGAGTGGAAGCCTTTGTCGAGTCTAATGGGACCCTCACTAAATCAGTTTGATCCGTTCAAAGGACAATGGGTATTGTCCCAAGAACCGGGACTTTCTCCTCAATGTACCCATCCACCTTAAACTGTTTAAAGAGCATAACGTCACTAATTCCTCCTGTCTAACAAGCTATCTATCGCACCCTCGGGGTAAAAGGAACGTTTTTACGGTAGCAGATAAATTGAAAGGCTTCTACTATCGAGTTTCCCTTTGATTCCGACGATTAATGAACCTTTCAAGACTAAAAAATTTCATTTTATCCTCGATTTCTAACCATTCTTTATAGAAAATCGACCTCATCGACCAGATAAAATGTCAATTTAAGTTTTCTTTTGACAACTTTTTATGTTAATATTTAACTTTATCTGAGAGGCCATAAAATAGCATTTCTAATTTTTTCAGACTCAAATATAAGTTAAAGGGCCTAACGAAACAAAATATCTCAAGATTCAGCAGTTTATACGCCGGAAAGACCTAAATCTATATAATAAAATGATTGCTGATATAACAGAAGAATTTTTCTAAGCTAGAGGCACGGGTTTATTTTGACTTTTATTTATCCGGTTATAGTAAAAAATTGACCGGTTATTCAGTACCTACCCTTAGTGCCTCTAGTTAAAAAATAAAGAGAGTAACAATATAGGAGGGGAAGTATAACGGAGAAGGATGTATAAGGGAACGAAAGTATATCGAAGGGAGGGAAAGTATAAGGAAGGGGAAGTATAAGGGAGGGGGAGTTTTTTGTCGAAAATTTTCTGAGTTTTTTTTTTTTTTTTTGAAAATTTTCAGTTCTCTTTTTCGAAATTTTTGTAAGTGTCAGTAGAAAGGTAGAGGTTGTGTATAACAGAGGGGGAAGTATATGGTAGGGGAAGTGTAACAGAGGGGAAGTGTAAGGGAACGATAGTATAACGAAGGGAGGGAAAGTATAAAGGAGGAAGAAGTACATATAAAGGAGGAAAGTATAAGGGAGGGGAAGTATAAGGGAGGGGGGAGTTGTTTTTTTTTTAATTTTCCGTGTTTTCTTTTTTAAATTTGCTCTTTTTTTTCTGAAAAATTTTTTAAGTTATTTTTTTCGACAATTTTTTCAAGTGTCAAGGTAGAAATAATGGGCTCTTTGGCCTACGGATGTGCCTCTCGTAATGGGTAGAAGTATGAAATTTCTCCCTACTATAAGAAATAAAAATTAAAACTGGCAATTTTTTACACCAAATTCGTCAAAAAATATAAGAGTGATGGGTGAAAATCGGATTAACGGTTCGGCTACAGCGAATTTTTTTAAATTTCAAACAGACATATCTCCGCCATGTTTTCGAAATTCAAAAATCGCCCTCGTACGCGGAAATTTCGTACTTCTACCCATTACGAGAGGCACATCCGTAGGCCAAAGAGCCCATTATTTCTACCTTGGCACTTAGAAAAATTTCGAAAAAGAGAACTGAAAATTAAAAAAAAATCAGAAAATTTTTCGACAAAAAAAACTCCCCCCTCTCTTATACTTCCCCTTCCTTATACTTCCCCTCCCTTATACTTCCCTCTCCTTTATACTTTCCCTCCCTTCGTTATACTTTCGTTCCTTTATACTTCCTTCTCCGTTATACTTCCCCCTCCTATATTGTTATTTCTCTTTTTTAACTTCCTCAAGAAGTTACTGTGATACCTCCGACCCCTGTTACTAGAAAAGGGTCTTCCAGACCCCGTAGGATAAATCTGATAAGTGATCTTTGCCGATCCTGACTTTGTCTGTGGTGCCGGCCGTCCGGCCGTCCGGCCGTCCGTCGCCACTTTTTCCGGAACACTTCACGGCCGCAATTTTCATCCGATCTTCACCAAATTTATACACAAGCTTCCTTTCACAGAAATCTTGAAAAGACGAGAGCTTTTTTTCGAAATTTTTCAAAATGGCGGAGATATGATGTTCAAAGATTTAAAATGAGCGCTGTGGGCGTACTGTTGGTCCGATCTTCACCAAATTTTCACTAAACATTCCTTGATTATTTAAAAATTTTCCATGTTTTTAAAATTTTAATTTTCCAAAATTTTTTTACTTAATAATTTTTCTAGGCAGAAATGTGAGTCACTTCGCCGGCTCGAGGGCGGCCTCTCTTTGGCTAACCGTACTGAATTTCTACCTTGATATAAAATTTTCAAAATAATTTTTTTTTTTTTTTTTTTAACTTCCTCAAGAATTTTTTAACGGAAAATAAAATGGCGATTTATTAGGTACTTATTTTATTTTTTTTTTTTCAAAAAACAGAAAACGAACAAAAAAATACCTAAAATTTCTAACTTCCTCAAGACTTACTGCGATACCCACCAAATTTATTTCACAACTTTTACAAAAATTTAGTTCTCCTACTTAATACTTCCTCCTCCTGTATCCTTGAGAAGTTATCGTTTTTTTTCTAAGCTAGAGGCACGAAGGGTAGGTACTGAATAACCGGTCAATTTTACTATAACCGGATAAATAAAAGACAAAATAAACACATCCGGTGAACATTTTGATACTTCAAAATTTGACATTGTAAATATTTTCTGCTACTTGAATTTTCGTTTTATCTACGTTTTAATCGTTTCAATCAAGGTAAACTTCTCAATGATGTCCTTCGGCGAAGGATAAATAAATATTTAAAAACGAAAAAAGGGGACCTTAAACAGAAGATTCGTTTTATTATCGATTATAATTTTAATGAAAACCGGTTTTTTTAACATAAAACGTCACCGTCGAATTTAAATAACGTAGCAAAAATTTTGACCTATTTTTTTATTTTATGAATTTATTTATGAGCCGTAAAAGGAGTTTTAAATGAAAAATTAATAATGCGAGAGTCTTTATATGGAGTTATTGATAAATTGGAGTTGTAGGAAAAAAAATGTCCCTGGTAATCCGGACAGTAAACAGATTAGCGGGAGTCATTTTTATTTCTATAAAATCTTTAATCGCCGTTTAGCTTTTTAAAAAAAATCGATAACGACCTTTTCAGGATATCCTAAAAAAACGCGAAAACCCATAAAAACGTCGAAAAACAATTTTCTGAGGGTTTTAAATTAGCGTGGAACTAAAAATAAAGTAAAAACGACCTTTTTCCCTCCACTTACCACGTGATAAATTAGTTGCATTTGTAATGTCCTTGAATTTATCACCGCCGGACACGGAGAAGGGACAGAAAAACCATTTAATTCATCCACCTTTTAACCTTGAAACTTTTATATCCTCTAGGTTTGGAAAGAAGTTAGAAGTCCATTTGTTACGAATTTTCGAGATAAAAGGTTGGGCAATCGGAATCCAGGAGAAAGGTACGCGTTAAGAAAAAAACATGGTTTAACACCTCGGTAAGACGAGAATGATATCGTTATTAATACTCATATCTTCAATCTCGAAAAAACTTTCTCCCGTCTACATAATTGAGATCTCAAAAATAGAGCTACTTTATGTGTTGTAAAAAAATTAATTTTTATTATTGTTGTTCGAATATTACAATTAACCTTGTGACCTGAAAGGAGATAGGGCTCCGAGTGCTGACAGATCAATTTATTCCATGAGAAAATGAGTTTACGGGTGAAAGACAAGATGGGGAGGAGGAAGGTTAAAAATAAGATCTACTTTGTCCGTCAAGATAAAAAAGAATCGCGAATATTATTTCCCGAAAAGAGCAAGATTTACATTGTTTCTGACTTCATTTTAAGAGCAAAAGTTTTCAATTTATGATCAATATCGATCTTTTTCGACACATTTAGCAAATATTCGCTGATCAAAAATTAGTTAATCGCTGATCATACGATGGAGAGGATTAGTAAACAGGTTGGTGCCCTTTAGAAGGGTCCCGTCAGGCTTGGTGCCCTTTAGAAGGGTCCCGTCAGGCTTGGAGGCCTTTAGAAGGGTCCTGTCAGGCTTGGTGCCCTTTAGAAGGGTCCCGTCAGGCTTGGTGCCCTTTAGAAGGGTCCCGTCAGGCTTGGTGCCCTTTAGAAGGATCCAGTCAGGCTTGGTGCCCTTTAGAAGGGTCATATATCTTTTTTCGACACATTTAGCAAATATTCGCTGATCATGCGATGGAGAGGTGCATCCGGATTAGTAAACAGGCTTGGTGCCCTTTAGAAGGGTCCCGTCAGGCTTGGTGCCCTTTAGAAGGGTCCCGTCAGGCTTGGTGGGCAAAAGGTTAGAAGCGTTCCGTAAGGCAAAGGAAGAATCGATTATGAGGCCGCTTTCATACTCGTAGAATCCGTTGCCGTTACCATTTGGGGTCCTGTCAGGCTTGGTGCCCTTTAGAAGGGTCCCGTCAGGCTTGGTGCCCTTTAGAAGGGTTCCGCCAGGCTTGGTGCCCTTTAGAAGGGTTCCGCCAGGCTTGGTGCCCTTTAGAACCGTAGAAAAAAATATCGACGATCATGGAATTGTAGAAAAAGGCTCAGAAATCAATAGAATCGTAGAAAAAATAATCTGGAAGACCTATGGAATTGTAGAAAGAGGCTCAATTATCCATAGAATCGTAGGAAAAGGCTCAAAGTCCATCGCTTCGTAGAAAATCTTTTAAAGATTCTTAGGAACAAAAAGGCTCAAAGATTCATAGAACCGTAGAAAAAAAAATATCGACGATCTATGGAATCGTAGAAAAAGGCTCAGAAATTCATAGAATCGTAAAAATAAACAAACCTTAATATTAGATAAAATTTGTTTGACAGTACTTTTCTGGTGGATTTTCTGATTATTAGATGGTTTTCTCTCTATTGTTTGAAGTTTGAAATTAATGAATTAATTTAGGAAGAAGTTTTTTAAAAATTTTATTGCCTGTAAATTATTCGGTAACCTTTAGGGAGAGGAAGAATTCTTTTTTTTTTTTTATGAGGATAATTTCGTGTAGAGGCGGCATGTTTTTTTTTTTTTTTTTTTTTTTTTTTTTTTTTTTTTTTTTTTTTTCTTCTAGGATCATAATCATTACTCACAAACATGTTATTTTTTCCCTTCTTCTTTTATTCCCATTTAAATCCTTACCCAAGGATTAGAATGAAATATCTTTGTATGGTAAAATGCGGTGTTTATTACTTCGTTGTTTCCGAGAACGGAAAATTTCTTTGGAATATTTAAAATGCGAACGAAAATATTTACTAGTCCTTCAAATGTACGATTTCCTCAGAAATTTTTGTTTTGCACTGAAAACTCAATGATTGCTTTCTTTGATTTTCTCATAAACATAGAGGGAAAAAAGTTTTCCTGGAAAGATGGTCTGAAAAATGCGCTCAAACGTACGTGTTTGTGCAGAAGAATGAAGAAAGTAACCATAAAAAATTTGGTCACACCCTCGAATCTTTCAATGCCTTTGAATGAATCCACAAGGATCTTTTTAAAAAAACGGGTTTTTCGACCTCCAGGATCCTCTAAATTTTTTAGGTTTTTCCATCTTATCTGTTACTTTATGAGAATGTTATTTGTCTTCATTTGATTTTTTTATAACGTAAAACTTGTCCTTTTAAAAACTTTTATTAATGACCCGGTCCGACGTCAGACGTTCATATGTAAAACATTTTTTTCTTCCCCCCTTTCGGTTAATCTAAAAATCTTCTTTGTGCCGCCTCTCGTGTGGTTGACCGCGAATGCATTTCCTAGTGATGTTTAATTAGAAGATTATTATGAAATTCCAAAATGATTTATGGTGTCTTTTGTTGTTTTTTTTCCTGAGTCCTCTAATCAATTAGCATACGAGGGGACTTCGAAACGGAAAAAATTTCCGTTGCGTAATATTTTTGATACATCGCCGTTATTTATTGGGCAATAAATTATTTAGATTTTATACTTTGCAGACTTTAGCACTAAAATGGGTTCAATAATTCAACTCCTTAACTATTAAATTTTCAATCGGTTGGCAAACCATTAAGTGAGTAGCCGCTGTAGTTACTAATTAGACTATAACAACGGTTTTCTGCAGGAATATCAAAAACTAATCGGGCGCTAATCGACAATTAGTGCTTTAATCGCTAGTTGCCTGTTGATGAGTCGGCGATTAAATGATACTTTTCGGCATCACCTTTACCCCAAATGGTAACGGCAACGGATTCTATGAAAGCGGCCTCATAATCGATTCTTAATTTGCCTGACGGGACTCTTCTATGGATATCTGAGCCTTTATATTCTTTTCCATAGAGCTTGAAAACGTTTTCTGCGATTTTATGTATCTCTTAGAATTTTTCTACGATTCCATAGATCTTCGACACTTTTGTCTACGATTCTATGGATAATTGTGCCTTTTTCTACGATTCCATAGGTCTTCGAGATTATTTTTTCTACGATACTATGGATTTCTGAGCCTTTTTCTACGATTCCACAGGTTTTCGAGATTATTTTTTCTACGATACTATGAATTTCTGAGCCTTTTTCACAATTCCATAGGTCGTAATTTTTTTTTTTCTACCGTTCTATGGATCTTTGAGCCTTTTTATTCTTTTCCATAGAGCTTGAAAACGTTTTCTACGATTTTATGGATCATGAGAATTTTTCTACGATTCCATAGATCTTCGACACTTTTGTCTACGATTCTATGGATAATTGAGCTTTTTCTACGATTCCATAGGTCTTCGAGATTATTTTTCTACGATATTATGGATTTCTGAGCCTTTTTCTACGATTCTATGGATAATTGAGCCTTTTTCTATGATTCCATAGATCGTCGATATTTTTTTTCTACCGTTCTATGGATCTTTGAGCCTTTTATTCTTTTCCATAGAGCTTGAAAACGTTTTCTGCGATTTTATGTATCTCTGAGAATTTTTCTACGATTCCATAGATCTTCGACACTTTTGTCTACGATTCTATGGATAATTGAGCCTTTTTCTACGATTCCATAGGTCTTCGAGATTATTTTTCTACGATATTATGGATTTCTGAGCCTTTTTCTACGATTCCACAGGTTTTCGAGATTATTTTTTCTACGATACTATGAATTTCTGAGCCTTTTTCAACAATTCCATAGGTCGTAATTTTTTTTTTTTTCTACCGTTCTATGGATCTTTGAGCCTTTTTATTCTTTTCCATAGAGCTTGAAAACGTTTTCTACGATTTTATGGATCATGAGAATTTTTCTACGATTCCATAGATCTGAAACTTTTGACTACGATTCTATGGATAATTGAGTCTTTTTCTACGATTCCATAGGTCTTCGAGATTATTTTTCTACGATACTATGGATTTCTGAACCTTTTCTACAATTCCATAGGTCGTCAATATTTTTTTTCTACGATTCCATAGATCTTCGAGACTTTTTTCTACGATTCTATGGATTTCTGAGCCTTTTTCTACAATTCCATAGGTCGTCATATTTTTTTTTCTACCGTTCTTTGAGCCTTTTTATTCTTTTTCATAGAGCTTGAAAACGTTTTCTACGATTTTATGGATCATGACAATTTTTCTACGATTCCATAGATCTTCGATCTACGATTACATAGGTCTTCGAGACTATTTTTTCTACGATTTTATGGATCTTCGATCCTTCGATTCTAATGATCTTTAAAATATTTTCTACGAAGCGATGAATCTTTGAGCGTTTTTCTACGATTCTTTGAACACCTCTGATCTAATATTCATCGGAAATCCGTCGAAGTTTCCTATTTCGTTTATTCAATCTCAAAGTCGGTCGGGGCGCCGTAATATTTCAAGTGCCCTCTTCAAAGGAGAAATATTATCCCAGACAATGAAGAGCTTATCCTTGTGCTATTTTTAAGTGGTTTACCAAAAGAGAAAAAACACTACAAAGAAGCCTGAAATCTTCCCCCATTGTCACGCGTTTCTTGACTCCTCCCGGGCCGAAACTAATTGTAAAGAAACCGAAAGATGACACGGACTTTTTACTTCCCTCCCTCCCCCCCTTTCCAAGGCCAGACAAGGACGACAAAAACGGACCTGGGGTCAAATATTTAGACTACAAATTCCTCAGATTATTTTGACGAACGGAACTACTAGTTGTAAATCATTCTGACATTTTATTAAAAAGGAAAAATTGAATATAAAATATACTTTATTTACATTTAAGACAAAGGAAGGAACTACGCCTGGCTATTCTTTAATTGAATCGTAAGTTAAAATTCCGTTATAAATCGACTTGAAAACACCATTAACTCAAAATTATTTAAAATAATTGAGGCGCTCCGGGTACGAAGGGCGAACTCGACATCGGACTAATTTTTTTTTTTTTTCATTTTCAGATTCTAGACCTTTTGGAGAATACACCCATGTAATTTTTATATTGAGTTTCCCTTTTTTCCCCTTTAAAATACGTAAAAACCGATATGCGGCAAAGCTCTAACTGCGATATGTGAGCGGGTACGAAGGGCGAACTCGTATCCTAGTCCACTACCCCCACTCCTTTTCCGGGAGCCCCACTCCTCTTGGAACAGCTCACCGCAACGAAATAAAAATATATTATACATTTTGTGAATTAATAATCGTAAAAAATATTCGAAAATTTTTAAAAACCCTTTCCTCTATGATTCTATAAAATCTAAAATCTCGCCACGAAAATTCCAGAGAGTGACTTTTCTGTCGAGTTCGCCCTTAACAGAAAACTTTAAAATGCGAATATCTCGAAACTACGTTTTGTCGAGTTCGCCCTTCGTACCCGGAGCGCCTCAATTTCAAATAAAATCTCTTTTGAAAGAAATTGTTAGTTAAAATAGTGTAAAATATCCGCAAAAATACCGGATTTCTATTATTCCCGGTTCAACGTCCTTTGATTAGATATAAAAACGATCACCATCGGAATAGATGGGCTAATTAATGACTTCATTTAACAACTCGCCTACGATCGGCAAACAGTGCGGGGAAGATTTAATTTTTTTTTTTCTTTCGTTATTGTGATGATAGGTAAAGAAAGGGTTCAAACTTGTAGAGAAAAATTATAAAATAGTCGGCTCATTAAGCGACAGGTTTATTCAAGACCACGACCTGTGGGTACAGAGGGGGTTTCCTGTTGGAAGAAAAAGAAGATCCTCGAGCCTTTTATCGGCAATTTTTTAGCCGATTTTTTCGTAATAAGTCAGCAAATATTTGTTTTAAAAAACAAATTTATTCCAAGCTCAGATTTTTCATCAAAAATCATTTATATTTACTTTAAAAAATCTGCGAAATGAGTAAATTAATTTATTCAAACTAAAATTTGGTTCTAAGAATTATTCGAGAGAGCAATTAATGGAAAATAGTTCACCTTATGAGGCTTATTAAGCCGAAACCGGTCGTGAAATATTCCTGATTATTGTTTCTTAACAAAATTCTCTGATGTTGCTATGGACAAATTTTCGCCTCTTGTCAAAAAGTCATGGGAAACCAGAAAAACCAGTAAAAAATTGGGTTTTCCTGTAAAAGCCGAGGGAAACTATAGAAAATTGTGTAAAATTGGGTTTCATGGCATAATAATGTGGAAAAATATCAAAAACATTAAAAATTGGTTCAGAAAAAATTGGTTTTCTTGGTCAAAAACCGAGGAAAATTCCTAGTCCTTAAAAATGGCATTTTCTGACAGAAAACACTGAAATTTTTTGAAAATTCGTGTAAAAATGGGGTTTGTTAGTCGAAAAACCGAGGAAAACTCCCGAAAATCCTGTCTTCACACCGGAACGAATAATCTTATCGAGTCCGTTTAGGGCGTGTGGATTTTTCCACTAAATTTTAGTCCATTTTTTGAGTGAAAATCAACTTTTAGACTTAAAAAACTGAAAAATGGTGCAAACAGCTTCAAATTGTTTAAAATTTTGAGTAAAAATCAACTTTTAGACTTAAAAAACTGAAAAATGGTGCAAACACCTTTAAAATGGTTTAAAATTTTGGGTAAAAATCAACTTTTAAACTTGAAATACAGACAAATGGTGCAAACACCTTAAAAATTGTTTAAATTTTGGGTAAAAATGAACTTTTAGACTTAAAACAGCTGAAAAATGGTGCAAATACCTTTACAATTGTTTAAAATTTTGGGTAAAAATCAACTTTTAGACTTAAAAAACTAAAAATGGTGCAAACACCTTTAAAATTGTTCAAAATTTTGGTAAAAATCAACTTTTAGACTTAAAAAAAACTGAAAAATGGTGCAAATACCTTTAAAATTTTAGGTAAAAATCAATTTTTGGACTTAAGAAAACAAAAATGGTGCAAATACCTTTGAAATTGTTTAAAATTTTGCGTAAAAATCAACTTTTAGACTTAAAAAAACTGAAAAATGGTGCAAATAACTTTAAAATTGTTAAAAATTTTGGGTAAAAATCAAAAGGGGGAGTGAACAGAATCAATTAGCCAGTAAATTCTGAGTGATTAACGAATATCGCTTTTTTGATTTATTTAAAACGCATACCAAGTCCATTAATGGAATTTCTACTCATCCTTGACCCCATAAATTTTTAGTTCTTTTTAGACTTAAAAAAACTGAAAGATGGTGCAAACACCTATAAAATTGTTTAAAATTTTGGGTAAAAAATCAACTTAAAGACTTAAAAAAACTGAAAAATAGTGCAAACACCTTTAAAATTGGATGAAAACGTCGGATTTTCTAGGTATAATTGACTTTCTGCCATGAGATTCTTCAATATTCTCACCACGTTTTATTCGATTAAACTCCAATCTTTCTATCGTTTGTCTTCAGTAGTACGGCTTTTAAAAGCCCTTTATCCCGAGATAGCTTTTAATAAAAACTCATTTGCATTAATTGCTCCTCTTTTCTAATTAAAACTTCTCGATAGAAGAGGTAAAAAAAGGGGGAGTGAACAGAATCAATTAGCCAGTAAATTCTGAGTGATTAACGAATATCGCTTTTTTGATTTATTTAAAACGCATACCCAAGTCCATTATATGGAATTTCTACTCATCCTTGACCCCCATAAATTTTAGTTCTTTTTAAGAGTTTCCAACTCGTATTATTTCGGAAATGTTATGAAAACTCGGCGAAAAAAACGTGAGCCGGAAATTTTTTTTTCACGATGACCCAAGCGATTTCGGGACTTGACGACTATAAACACGATTTTGGGATATATTTTTTTTTCTTAAATTATAAAAAAAAAGGAGAAAAAATGACAAAAGGGGACATTTTGACCGGCTACGCCTTCGTGATGATAAAATCGCTGAATCAGTCCCCCATTCAGTTTGAAGGACGAAGAATTTACATAAGGAAACATTTTTAAAAAAACCTTATTTGAGAGGACTACCGAAAAGTTTAAAAAATTGTTTACTATTCAAAAATCAGGGGCTACCAAAAACGTTTTCTTCCATACATAATATAAAAATTAGGCCCACGTGGCTTATCGAGATCCTTCTTATTTTCTACTTTTACGCCCTTTTTAAGAAAAAGAGGCGTCAAAATTTTTATAAGGGTCTCCAACTGCCTGCTCCAGACACCCTTCTTTTCCCCCCTATTATGTTACAGGGTATAAATTTTCCATAAGCCCTTTTTAAAAGCTTCCGTAGGGTCACTTTCCCGATAAAAGTATTTAAAAAAAGATAACTTTTTTTAAAAACATTCAGGTACTTTTTTTATGTCAAATTTGAACGTTAGAAAAATTTAAATTTGTTAATAATAATTGTTAACAATGATAAAAATTTATCTATGGAATAAAGAGATAAAATATGATTAGATTAGACAAAAATATAATTTTTTATTATTATTTAAAAATAAACTATAAATAAATAAAAAATACTTGCCAGGTTTAAATTATCCAATTTTGTCTAAAATAAAAAAAAAATTTTCTGTTCACAAAAAAATTCACTAACACAAAAAATATTTGGGAGAGGAAAATGAGCACAAAATAATTTTTAAAAAAATTGGCACATAAAAAAAAACACTGAAAAAATGACGAAATTGGTAAACAAAAAAAACGTGGAGAGGGGACCCGGCGCGTACGTAGCGGTCGACGAAACGAAACTGAGGGAGAGAAAAAGCGTCGGGAAAGGGGACGATTCCGGGGGGAGAAGCCGGGAGAGATAATCACGTGACTACGCCGAGTGACGTCACGGACACTTGTTCAAACACCACATGTGTTCAACAGACGTGAAGATTCGGTGGGGATGGGTGTGGTTACTTAGCGGAAAGGGCTCGACGGGGAGGATTTTTCGTCCTTAGGAATTCTGTAAAAAACAAAAAAAAAAAAGCTAGTCTTGAAGATAAATTAATTTTTTTTTCTTGTTTTCAAGTAGATCCTGTTAAAGAGTGATGCATGGGAAGATATTGGCTCGAAATATTCTTGTTTACTAACCGTGTATAAGTGGAACCAGACTTTAAAGTATTTTTACGAGGGGAAAAAAACAAGATTTTTCCTTTTTTTTATCACCGGGTTGTGTTAAAAAAAAGAAAAAAATTTGTCGTAGAAAGTCGACAAAATAAAAATATCAAGGGGAAGACGCAGAACGGGCTCAGGCGGAGGCTTTCGCCATGTCGCCATGGTGCCGAGATGCTAAACACGTGTTGGAGGACATTGGCTTCATTGTGACCTTCGTGGGTCGGTGGTCAAATTCTTTGACTCGCCATGTTGATTTTTTTTCCTTTAGTGAATTATCCTTCACGTGAACCGTTTTTCACCGATATTTACTCTTCAGCGATTCTTTTCATTATATTAGATCCGAAAAATTGGATTGAGTGTTAAAAAAAAAAGAAAAATTTGTCGTCGAAAAGTGGTCAAAATAAAATATCAAGGGGAAGAGCAGAACGGGCTCAGGCGGAGGCTTTCGCCATGTAGCCATGGTGCCGAGTAAACACGTGTTGGAGGACATTGCTTCCTTGCGACCTTCGTGGGTCAGTGGTCAAATTCTTTGACTCGCCATGTTGATTTTTTTTCCTTCAGTGAATTATCCTTCTCGTGAACCGTTTTTCACCGATATTTACTTTTAGCTTCTTCTTTATATTAGATCGAAAAATTGGATTGAGTGTTAAAAAAAGGAGGAAAAATTTGTCGTCGAAAAGTCGTCAAAATAAAATATCAAGGGGAAGACGCAGAACGGGCTCAGGCGGAGGCTTTCGCCATGTAGCCATGGTGCCGAGATGCAAACACGTGTTGGAGGACATTGGCTTCATTGCGACCTTCGTGGGTCAGTGGTCAAATTCTTTGACTCGCCATGTTGATTTCTTTTCCTTTAGTGAATTATCCTTCTGGTGAACCGTTTTTCACCGATATTTATTTCAGCGATTCTTCTTCTTTGGATCCGAAAAATTGGATTAATTGTTTAAAAAAAAAAATTTGTCGTCGAAAAGTCGTCAAAATAAAGGAAGACGCAGAACGGGCTCAGGCCGAGGCTTTCGCCATGTAGCCATGGTGCTGAGATACTGGTAAACTCGTTCGTTTTGGAGGACATTGGCTTCCTTGCGACCTTCGTGGGTCAGTGGTCAAAATCATTGACTCACCAAGTTGATTTTTTTATTTCCTAGTGAATTATCCTTCTTGTTAACCGTTTTCCACAGCTATTTACTCTTTTCAGCTATTCTTCTTTATACTAGAGCCGAAAAATAACAGTACCCCACACAATTACATCGTGACGCTACCGTTTCCTAAATCGTGAACCGATCCCATGAAGAAAAAACTCTTTGTATAATTTGTTATTTTTATTACCTACAATAATAATTAATTTTTTAAAGTTTGAAATCAAAAATAAGTATGTCGAAATTTACATGCTATAAAAAAAATTTAGTTTCTTTTTATTCAAAACGTCAATATGTTGACCTCAAAACGAGTATTTTATGTTTTCGTCCGGACCGGTCGATGCCGGCTAGTTTAAGACTGTTGCATAGATGGCTATGATAGATTTCGATCAGCTGGATGCAATAGTTTTGATTTGTTCAAAATTTGTATGAGGACAAAAAGACGATGATGGAAGAAAAGATATATACAAAACTGCCGTTGGGTCAGTTTTTTTTCTCATCTATTTTGACGATATTAGCGAATAATTCTGGCGCCAACGTTATCGAGTACCGCTCAAAGAAAATTATCTCAAAAATATCAGTTTTTGTTAAACAACAAATTAATTGTTTAATTAAAAAAGAATTCGGAAAGAGAGTTTCTAGGCCGTACCAAACAAAGAAAAAAAGCCAGAAAACTTAGTAAAACTTCCGGAAATCCAATAAAAAATGAAGAGCTTCCAACGAAAACTTCCTTAAGAGAAGTAAAAATAAGGAGGAAGTATAAGGAGGGGAAGTATAACGGAGGGGAGGTATAAAGGAGGGAAAGTATAACAGAGGGGAATGTATAACGGAGGAGGAAATATAAAGGATGGAAGTATAACGGAGAGGGAAGTACTCGTATAAAGAAGGAAGTTTTTTTTTAATTTTCAAAAGGAAAATGGAAAAATGGAAATGGAAAGGAGGAAATATAATAGAGGGAGAAGTGGAGTTCTAACTTTTTTTTCGAAAAATTTTCCAAGTATCAAGGTAGAAATAGTGGGAATTTCGCCCAAGGGAAGTCCCCTCTCGTAACGGGTGGACGTATGAAATTTCTCCCTACTAATATGATAATTAATGTAGAAAATTGATAATTTTTTTTACACCAAAAATTTGTTAAAAATATAGGAGTATTTGGTGAGAATTTGGTGAAAAACGGAACAACGGTTAGGCCGCAGCGCAGTTTTTAAAATTTCAAACGTGCATAATATCTCCCCATTTTTTCGAAATTCAAAAATTGCAGACGATAATTTCTTGTTTAACTATTCAGGAAGGTTGGAAACTGTGGCCGAAAAATGTTCCGGATAAAATTCTACGGCCGGCCGGCACCACGGACAAAGTTGAGATCGGTAAAGATCAATGATTTGACCCTTCGGGTCTGGAAGACCCTTCCCCAAAAACCCGAAGTGGAGGTATCACAATAACTTCTTTAAGGAAGTTAAAAATAATATTCTTAGTCAAAAGAGCTAAAAGAAAAAAGAAAGAAAAAAAAAATTTAAACCCTTGCGCTAAAAGTTACTAAAAGGTATGTAGATTTCTTTTCTTTCGGGAAACGAAAATACACAAATCGCCTTACCCATAAAACTCAAATTATTTATGAAAGCGCTAAAAAGTGCTTAAAATACTTACCTTTTTAATTAGTATCAAACAATTAACCAATAATAGAGGAAGAAATGATGTGATAACGGGTATCTCACGACGCGTTTCGGCTTAATAAGCCTCGTCAGGTGAGCTATTCCCTCTATCACAATCATTTCTATCTTTCTCTGTGGACCTATCTACGAGAGAAGTCATTAAGAAGTCACAGTCATTTCTTCCTCTATTATTGGTTAATTGTTTGATATTAAAATCAATTTGCGAATAGCAATCAAATTAAATAACTTTTTAATTAGATAGGTAGCTGCTTCCTCTAATCATCACCACCTTACACAGCTTTTGAAAACAATTTCAACCTTTCAGTTGGTGTTTAAGTGCTGACAACCAGTGTCATGCGACACCCCAAAATTTTTATGTAATTTTATGAAAACTTGTCAACTCCCTGTCCCCAAATACCTTTGAATCAAGATAAAACTGAACAACGTACCTAGAAATTCACTTTTTAGTCCTCTTGGAATTCGAGAATCTTTGTGTAAAAAAAAGTCGTCCTTCTTATCTAATTGAAGATGTCCCGACTTATGATAGATCATTCACGATATAAAGCTATCATTCAGCCTTCTTCCGCATCCCGGGAAAATATATGAATCACTTTATTATTCCTGTGATTTATCTTTTTTTTTTTCTCTCGTTTTCAAAGAAAAGTGGATTAATTATTTATTTCTTATTCTTGACCTAATTTTTTATTTATTTCACTAATGCGTACAAAACGGTCGTTTTTTACGTTTTGGTGGGTGAATTTAAAATTTTTTTCTTTAAATGATTAAAATTGAGCTCTCATGAGCAAAAGCCGAAAGCGTCTGTAGAGAGTTCCTTAATCTCGTAGAGGCTTGTAACTAAACAAAATGCAGATGGAAATTTCTCTTCCGCTACCGTTTCTCCCATGATTCATTTCGAAAACGGTAAAGTTCATAATCTTGAAGGTAGGTGGTTTTTTGTCGGTTCCGCCTACGGAGTCCTCTCTTATGGAAATCCGACGGCAAGGTGTGCAATAAATGACCACATTTTGTAGGCGTCCTCCGCTGCGAAAGAGAGAAAAATCAAGAAATCAAAATAAAACTACGGAGGACTCGTTTTATTTTTAGCGCCCATTAGCCACTCGACTTATCGGAGAGGAAACGGTTTCGCAAACAGATGCCTTCCACAAAGGCCTCCTCTCATCTTCGGAAAACCTTGGAATATTTCTTTTTTTCCGTTAAAATTGCGATCAGGGTCGATTGTAAAGGTGTCGATAAATTCATACTGCGTATCATGTGATTATATGTGTCAACTAGTAGATAAAGTAGGTTTTTATTATCTTAAAGAATTTCATAACCACATATTTCATTCATTATCTCCGCCTTACCTAATCAATATCCTTTGAGTTTTTTTTGTGATTTATTTCTCGGCCTACGTCGATTTTCAAAAAGGAGTTTCCGATAAACAATAAAAAATATTTCGAAAAAAAGTGTATTTTTATCGTGAACTTGGGCCATTAGAGATGAAAGATGTAATTTAAGAATTTTTAAGTTGTGACAGATGTAAATTGTCTGAGAGGATCACGACAACGTTAATGACCCCGGCTATCTCCCACAATACCTTTAAAAAGCGAAAGGGCCAATGACATGAGCCGACCTCCGCCTTTTTAACTAAAATAATCCCACAAACAGTGAAATTTTTATAAATTATATGTGACTGATGATTTTGAGCTTGGGACTTCCTGAGGGAGCTCCTGGATCGGATCCATCGATCAAAATTTTCAATGGAGTTAATCGCTCCTGATTGATGGACGAGGGATCTTCCTCTTCCCATTAAAATTCCGACCGACAATTAAGATTTTGACCTTTTTTTCTTAGAATTTTTCGCATTAGACCTTAAGTAGGTCTAACCCTTAAGGATAGATTTTATTTGTAAAGAAAACGAAAAGAGCAGATAAAAACGTCATTTTCTGAGTGAAAATCATCAAAATCTTATCTCAAAGGAGGTTTTTGGCGGAAAACACTTTTTAAGGCCACCTAAAATTGTCATTATTTGATTGAAAAGTCATCAAAATCTTATCTCAAAGTATTTTCTAGGGAAAAAACTGGTCCACAGCAGCTAAAACGTCATTATCTAAATCTTATTTTAAAGGGTTTTAGTAGGCAAAAATGAGTGAAAACTAGCTAAAAACATCATTATCTGATTGAAAATCATCAAAATCTTATCTCTAAGGAGGTTTTGGGGAGGAAAAACTTGTCGAGAACTGCTAAAATTGTCATTATCTGATTGAAAAGTCTTCAAAATCATATATCAAAGGCATTTTGTAGGGAAAAAACTGGTCCTCGCCAGCTAAAAACGTCATTATCTGAATCAAAATCTTATTTTAAAGGGTTTTTGAGGCGAAAAAGTAGGAAAACTTGTAAAAAACATCATTATCTGATTGAAAATCTCAAAATCTTATCTCTAAGGAGATTTTGGGGAAGAAAATCTTGTCGAGGACTGCTAAAATTGTCATTATCTGATTGTAAAGTCATCATAATCATACCTCAAAGGTACTTTCTGGGCAAAAAAACTGGTCAAAACCTGCTAAATACGTCACCATCTGACAGAAAAATATTCAAAATCGTATCTCAAAAGTATTTTCTGGGGGAAACTGGTCAGGCCAGCTAAAACATCATTATCTGATTGAAAAATTGTCAAAATCTTATCATAAGCGTGATTTTTTGGGCAAAATACTAATCAAGACCAACTAAAACGTCAATCAAAATCTTATTTAAAGGGTTTTAAGGTGAAAAAGGAGTAAAAATTAGCTAAAAACATCATTATCTGATATTATTTTAAGGTTGATGGATTAATAGCACTGGTAGTTTTTTCATTTTTTATTCACTGAGGGACATGTTTCGGCCACTTTCGCAGCCCTCTTCAGCCTTATTATCTACAACAATTAACATTTTTTATGAGTCATAAAAACATTAACATCAGTTATGAGCCTTCAAAGAATCTCAAAAAAGAATATCATTATCTGATTGAAAAATCATCAAAATCTTATCTCAAAGGGGTTTTGGGGAGGAAAACTTGTCGAGGCCAGCTAAAATTGTCATTATCTGATTGAAAAGTCATCAAAATCGTATCTCAAAGGCACTTTCTGGGCAAAAAACTGATCAAAATCTGCTAAATACGTCTCTATATGACTGAAAAATATTCAAAATCTAATCTCAAAGTATTTTTTTAGGGGAAAAACTGGTCAAGGCCAGCTAAAAACGTCATTATCTGATTGAAAAATCGTCAAAATCTTACCATAAGAGTGATTTTGGGCAAAATATTAATCAAGACCAAGTAAAAACGTGAATCAAAATCTTATTCTAAAGGGTTTTTTAGGCAAAAATGAGTGAAAACTAGCTAAAAACATCATTATCTGATTGAAAATCATCAAATCATATCTCAAAGGCACTTTCTGGGCAAAAAACTGTCAAAACCTGCTAAATACGTCACCATCTGACAGAAAAATATTCAAAATCGTATCTCAAAAGTATTTTCTGGGGAAAACTGGTCAAGGCCAGCTAAAAACATCATTATCCGATTGAAAAGTCGTCAAATCTTATCATAAGAGTGATTTTTGGGCAAAATACTAATCAAGACCAACTAAAACGTCAATCAAAATCTTATTTTAAAGGTTTTTAAGGCGAAAAAGGAATAATTCTAGCTAAAAACATCATTATCTGATTGAAAATCATCAAAATCTTATCTCCAAGGAGGTTTTGGGGAGGAAAAATTTGTCGAGGCAAGCTAAAATTGTCATTATCTGATTGAAAAGTCTTCAACATCATATCTCAAAGGCATTTTGTAGGGAAAAAACTGGTCCTCGCCAGCTAAAACGTCATTATCTGAATCAAAATCTTATTTCAAAGGTTTTTTAAGGCGAGAAAGTAGTAAAAACTAAAAAACATCATTATCTGATTGAAAATCATCAAAATCTTATCTATAGGGGATTTGGGGAGGAAAAATTGTCGAGGCCAGCTAAAATGTCATTATCTGATTGAAAAGTCTTCAAAATCATATCTCAAAGGCACTTTCTGGGCAAAAACTGGTCAAAACCTGCTAAATCGTCTTTATCAGACTGAAAATATTCAAACTCTTATCAAAAGTATTTTCTGGGAAAAAAACTGGTCAAGGCCTGCTAAAAACGTCATTATCCGATTGAAAAATCGTCAAAATCGTACCATAAGAGTGATTTTTGGGAAAAATACTTAGCAAGACTAACTAAAACGTCAATCAAAATCTTATTTAAAAGGGTTTTAAGGCGAAAAAGGAGTTTTACTAGCTAAATACGCCTTTATCTGACAGAAAAATATTCAAAATCTTATCAAAAGGTATTTCTGGGGAAAAAACTGGTCAGGCCAGCTAAAAACGTCATTGTCCGATTGAAAAATCGTCGAAATCGTCCATAAGTGTGATTTTTTGGGCAAAAATACTAATCAAGACCGACTAAAAACCGTCATCAAAATCTTTTAAAGGGTTTTAGCACTGGTTTTAGTAGGCAAAATGAGTGAAACTAGCTAAAAAACATCATTATCTCATTGAAAATCATCAAAATCTTATCTCTAAGGAGTTTTGGGGAGGAAAATTTGTCGAGGACAGCTAAAATTGTCGTTATCTGATTGAAAAGTCATCAAAATCGTATCTCAAGGCATTTTGTAGGGAAAAAACTGGTCCTCGCCAGCTAAAAACGTCATTATCTGAATCAAAATCTTATTTTAAAGGGTTTTTTAAGGTGAAAAATAGTAAAAGCTAGTAAAAACATCATTATCTGATTGAAAATCATCAAAATCTTATCTCTATAGGTTTTGGGGAGGAAAAACTTGTCGAGGCCAGCTAAAATTGTCATTATCTGATTGAAAAGTCATCAAATCATATCTCAAAGGCACTTTCTGGGTAAAAAACTGGTCAAAACCTGCTAAATACGTCTCTATCTGACTGAAAAATATTCAAAATCTTTCTCAAAGTATTTTGGGGGAAATACTGGTCAAGGCAAGCTAAAACCGACATTATCGATTGAAAAACCGTCAAAATTTATCTCAAAGGAGGTTTTGGGGGGAAAAATGTGAGCCAGCTAAAATTGTCATTATCTTTGAAAAGTCAGCAAAATCATATCTCAAAGGACTTTTGGGCAAAAAAGTGGTCAAAACTGCTAAAACATCATTGACTGAAAAATATTCAAAATCTATCTCAAAAGTATTTTTTGGCGGAAAAACTGGTCAAGGCCAGCTAAAAACGTCATTATCTGATTGAAAAATCGTCAAAATCTTACCATAAGAGTGATTTTTGGGCAAATATTAATCAAGACCTATAACGTCAATCAAAATCTTATTTTAAGGAGTTTTTAGGCAAAAAGGAGTAAAAACTTGCTAAAAACATCATTATCTGATTAAAAATCATCAAAATCTTATCTCAAATGTGATTTTGGGGGAAAAACTAATCAAGACCAACCAAAAACTTCATTTTCTGATTCAAAAATCATCAAAGTCTTAATATGGGTAAAGTTTAGTAAACTTTCGGTATTTTTTGTTATACGGGTCTTCAATAAGTATTTAAAAAAACGTATTCTAGTGTATAGACTTTTAATCACTCCGCGGGAAAAAAGCTCCCGACACTCCAAGGTGCCAAAACGACTTAAAATAAATTACATTTTATCAAAACCTGTTAAAACACATTTTACAAGACATCCTTATGAATATTCCAATACTTTCCAATCATAATAAGCACCTGACAAAATTTTTTTTTATTATAAAAAGTCTTTTAGCGAAAAATTATTGACTTGCAAAATAGAAGGGACGTTCGCGGATGAGAAAGATGGGGGAAAAAAAAAGAATTGATGAAATTTGTTAGGAGCTTGTACGGACTTAATTGGTTTCGAATTTCTTGCGGTCGTCCTTTTGGTTTTTCGATGCGGTTTTTTATTTTCAAGCTCTGTTAACCAAGTGATTGACCTTTTTTTTCTGACCGATTTCTAGATATTTTAAGGAACATTTTTAAAATGAAACAGAAAAGTGAACATCACAAAACAATTTACGTTACGAAAGATTTCTTAAAGTGTTTTACGGCCCCGATTTCGCATTCATCCTTTTGTGCGAAATTTATTGGCTTTTAACTGCCTCGGCGATTTCGTCACGGTACGGTCATTTAAGTCCATTAAAACTCGCTTTATTATTTTATATACAACTTATTTGAACAAAAAAAGTCCATAAAAAAAGAAAAATAAATTTTAAAAGGAATTTTTGACCTAAAAATCATGTAACTACTGAATCTTTTTGACATCAGTGACGTCTGAAAGGATATTCGTGATAATTAGATTTAAATTTGATCCAAAACGTGTTTTGAGGTGTCCGACTAGTCTTTTTAACGTTTAAATTACTGTTATTAACAGAAAAGTTTAAAAGAATTTTTTTCTTTTTTTTCTCTTCCGTTTTTATTCGACGGTGAAAGGTCGGGAGCTTCATAAACAATAAGAAGGATAATTGCCTCGTGCTCTTAATTCGAATCCGATGGAAGTTAATCAATTCCAGGTTCAAAAGTTTCGATTGTGACCGCGCGGACAAAGATCTAAAGGCGGCATCCCCGAAGGGGAAAAAAAGTCAAGAATCCCATCACGAAATCGAAAAATCGAAAATAAATTTGACATCCGATATTGGAATTTACAATTTTTTTTTAGACTTTCAAAGCCTCCCAAAGACAAAAGTTAAAAGATTAAAATAAAAGGTTGATTTACGAAGAGACTCGTCGTTTAATGAAATATACCTGTCGTTAAACTTTTTTTTCGGTCAGACGTCTCATATATCACACCGATGGATTTCTATCGATGTTCATTTACTTTCTGTGATCGTTACTCTTCGGCGATAAATCTCAAATTTAAAGGTTTAAACTTGTTAATTGGACCCCGGAGGTGTTAGATTTACCAAAAAAAAAGTTGGAAAGAAAGTTCGTGTTCCATGTAAAACATTCCCGGATATTTTTTTAAGAATAAGAAAAATCAGGTTAATCCTGTAATTTCCTCTACACGCGATTTCGACCGAATTATCGACAATATTTCATAAAAAGTGGCGTTAATCCGGTGTTAAAAGGTTTGAACGCTATTAGCCTCGATTGCGTTCCTGCTTTCGATCAGAAGAAAAAATTTCATTTATTTTTAAAAGGAAAAAAACACGTCTGCGAGGCTTATTTTGACTTCACGGTCTAAAGAAACCGAAATTGGGCGGCCTCATTTTAGCCGTGTAGCGGCGGAATCGGACGTAGTGCCTTAGAAAAATTATGGGTAAGTACGAAAGTACGTAACTTTTTTTTTAAATACCTAGAGCATTAACTTTTTTAAACAAAAATATTTCAAAGTTTTATGGGCTTTAGTCTTTCCTTTTTCTTTAGATGACAAATTTTATGCTCCTTATTGTTCGTGTTGGCTTTTCATGTGAAAAAAGGTTAAAACCATCAAATTTTGCTTCGTGAGCATAATTTTAGTAAAAGTCAATTTTCGAGTTTTTAAAAGTGTAAATGAATGTAACCGTGTCATCGCTTAGCATACTTGAGTTCATTGACATCAATAATTAGAATAACAAATAACGAAATTGTCATTTTTTAACCCCTTTTTTGCAATTCATTTTGGCCATTTTTCATGTCGAAGTTTATCGATTTCCAATCTTCTGTGAGCGATTACGTGGGAGTGTAGGCAAAATTCCGAGAAGCGAGTTGTCCAAGGGGGGTTTTATGGGTCCATTAATGCTAGGATAAAAGATAAAATAGCAACACATAAAAGTTCCCATTGAAAACTTAATTAATATCGCTTTTCTCTTACCTAATGGACACGTATAGAAGATAAAAACGGATTTTTTATTTTTTTTTTCTAATCCATTTCATGGTTCATGTGTATCAAATCTAGTTATTAATAAACTTTCTATAAATCTTTTTTCCATTTAGGAGAGAAAGTCGATTTTTGGGTGGTCATACGTGTTGAAACAAAAAGTGTCTCTTTCAAGCCTATCATCCTTTCGGCCCACGCTCGGGTTTTGGAAAATTGAAAAAGAAAAAAAACTTTGACAGTCCCCATCCGTCATCTGTTACCGCATTCCTCCGGGCGATGAACGTTTTGTACGAAAAGAATTTACTTATTTTCCTAATGACTTAACAAGTAAAAGATCCGTTAATTGTAAGCGTAGAAACGTTGTACCTTAAGAAAAAAACAAGGAGAAAAAAAAACACCCACGGTTACAGACCACACATCTAGACCTAACACAAAGTAAAAAAAAAATGTACCTAAAAAATAACCTTTTTTTAATATCATGCGGCTTCATTAGGACGATTTTATCGAAGAATTTGAAAAAGCTTGTTTAACTTGATTTTTAACCTCGGGGTTTAATCTCTCAGTGCCCTTTACGGTAGCGGTAGCTTCCAGGGTCCTTCTTAATTCCATCTTTAAGTACATAGGTCGTGGGTTCGATTCCCACACTGGAGCATAGTCCCTGGTGTTTGAGGATTCCTTCGAACGCAAAAACTTCCCTTTTATCCAATTTTCAGTCGTTTTCCACAATTTTATGATCAAAAACCTACCTTCAAGTAGTCCTCTCTGTTTTGGATTTCAATTATTTTTTCATTATTCATATTTTTAAAACACTTTATTGGTTTTTTCCCCAAAAAAACTCCCTTTTTACCAGATTTTTGAACTTTTTTCTCCCTTTCATATCCCAAACCACTCTTACCCACCCTTAACCACCGTACTAGATTTATGGGTTTTCGTAGATTTTTTTGGGGAAAAAATAGCACTTTTACTACACTCTTTACGATTTTTAACTTCCTTAAAGAAGTTATGTGACCCTCGTTTTTGGGGAGGGTCTTCCAGACGCAGTAGGGTAAATTCGAATATGGATCTAAACCGATCTCAACTTTGTCGTCCGTCCGTAGCATTTTTCTGGAACACTTTACGGCCACAGTTTTCATCCGATTTCACCAAATTTTCACACAAATTTCTTTAGCCGGTGAAGAAGAATGTAACGAGGGCGATTTTTGAATTTCGAAAAATGGCGGAGATATGTCTGTTTGAAATTTTAAAAAATTCCCTGCGGAACCGTTGGTCCGATTTTCACCAATTACCTTTATGTATTTTTTACGAATTTTTGGTGTAAAAAAATTGCCACTTTAATTGTTATTTTTTTAGTAGGGGGAAATTGCATACTTCTACCCATTACGAGAGGCACATCTGTAGGCCAAAAAGCCCATTATTTCTAACTTGACTCTTAAAAAAATTTTCGCAAAAAAAAAGAACTTAAAATTTTTCAGAAAAAAAAAAGCAATTTAGCAAAATAAAAGAAAATCCGGAAAATGTTTCGAAAAAACTCGGAAAATTAAAAAAAAATTTAGAAAATTTTTGACAAAAAAAACTTTCCCGCTCCGTTATACTTCCCTTCCTTATACCCCTCCTTATACTTCCCCTCCTTTATACTTCCCCCTCCTTATACATCACCCTCCCATATTGTACTTCACTTAAAGTCATATTGTCTTCTTCTCCTTAAGGAAGTTTTCGTTGGAAGCTCTTCAAACAAGTACTTTTCTTACACGATAACCCCGTTTTTACTAGATAATGAGCTTTTTCCTCGGTTATTCCTTTTCTCCAGATTTTTGCGATTTCCTCAACTTTTATGACCAAATACTACCTAATTACCAAATTTTAAGCGGTTTTCTCGACGGATATTATCCGAAACACATTCTTTTCATTGGAGTTTATTTTTATATTTAATTTTTATTTATTTATTTATTTATTTATTTTAATGTATGGACATTTTTCTAAATTTTAAATCCAAAATTTTTGACCTAAAACATACCTTGTTTGTAGGTGAAGCCCAAAGGACATCTTCCTCAATTTTCTGTCCAATACAATTTTTTTTCAAACCTTTTTTGCAGGATTTTCGTCGGTTTTCCTCTTTTTTCAAACCTTTTTTGCAGGATTTTCGTCGGTTTTCCTCTTTTTCAAACCTTTTTTGCAGGATTTTCGTCGGTTTTCCTCTTTTTTCAAACCTTTTTTGCAGGATTTTCGTCGGTTTTCCTCTTTTTCAAACCTTTTTGCAGGTTTTCGTCGGTTTTCCTCTTTTTTCAAACCTTTTTTGCAGGATTTTCGTCGGTTTTCCTCTTTTTCGCTGCAGGGCATCAATTTTCCTCCCTTATGAATGTTTTTTGAAATAGGTTATGGAATTTGTAATAACTAGGCCACTTTTAGATTAATTTTTTGTCTAGCTTGAAATCTCAATTTATTTTATCTAATATTGTTAATTAATTTATATAGAATGTAGGTTATTCTTCTGTGAGTTCTTCGGCCACCCAGGTAGTTGAAATAAAAACTTTGTCCTTTGATTCTGTTTATACAAAAGGCATACACCTTCGAAACAACTTTTATAACAAACCCAAGGACTCAAACCAATTATAAAAAAAGGAATGACGTGTAAGAGAAGCAATTATATTAAATCCCGAAGTGCGACTCTGTTCAATTACGCGAGTTTACACGTTTCAACTCCCTTAAACGTCTGGGGCGTATTAAAATACGATTTCCCGCCCGATAAAATCTACGGATAACGAGTTAACATGAAGGAAAGTGGCGAACCGCGATCGTTATCGGTGAATCTCGACCACCCTATCATTCAAATTAGAAAGCAATAATCGAAAGCGTTTCTTAAATCATATATTCTCTCTCTCTCTCCGATTGTTTCTCGCCTATCAATATGCTAATTTCCAATTGAGATATAAATTATATATCGATTACTCGACTTAAATACGTGTAATTTTATCGTTTTGAGATCTAAAATTTGTCTTACCGCTTTCTATACTCTTCCAATCAACGATTTCTCAAGAAATGAGTCATCTCCCAATCTGGTAATGCATCTTTGAGCTTTCGCCGAATTGCCTCGGTATTCAGAGGCAACAAGAAATACAGGGTGTCCGGAAACACATGGCATACGCTGGGAGAGCGTTAAAAAGTGGTTTTATGAAAAAAAGTTAAATGTAAACCCCCCTTAATTTAAATCAAAGAATTTGATGGTGTAGTTTAAAATCCGCCTGGATATACAGGGTGTCCCAGACACAACCTAACTTCGTATATCAAATAAGAACCCCTATTTTTATTTCAGATTCGTAATCTACGCAAAATTTCAAGTAGATTTGACTATTTTTGAGACCATTTTCGACAACTTTAAAAAATGTCAAATTTTAGCGTTTTTTGCGCTAAAATCCGTTAAAATTGACCTAGGAGACTCATTTTTTTTTATTCCGCTTATTTTTGTCCGAAGATTCCAACTTTACCAATTCATGCTTCTTCACGTTCTGCATCACGAGATATCGTCGCTTACTTCCTTTTTTAAATTAAAATCCCAATTTTTTATTTCTGAAATGAAAAGTAGAGCATTTTTCAAGAACTTTTTCTTCTGGTCCGAAATCTCTATCTCCATTTTTGAAGGAGTTACAGCGGTTTTGTAGTTGTGCATGACAAATTCTCCTATGCTTCCATTAAAAATTTCTTGGATTATTAAATTTACCTTATTATATGAAATAAGATAGGAGGGTGTAATAACAATGATTGACTAATTAAAAATCAAAAAATTGTATTAAAAAAAAGACCCGTAGTGAAGTCTCTACTTGTGTTTTTTTAGAAGATCTTCTCTCGGTTTTACCATACATTGTACAGATTTTGAAATTTTTTTTATGTTCTTTCTTTTTTCGCACTTATATAGTTTTTTTTTTTCCAAAAATTTTCAAAGTTTTTGTTTTTTAAAAAAGGGTTGTCCTCTCGTCCTGCATCACGAGAGAGAAAATTCTGTAAGCATTGTCAAAGTAAAAATCGGTGGTTGAAGGTCAGAGTGAAGGGAGTGAGTGAGTGAGACGGAGTGAAGAATGAGCGAGAAGACACCATATCTAAGCGGCAGATTTCCTTTGAAATTCCCATTCTCAGCTTTCCGACGCCAATTTTCAACCGATTTAAAATTTCCAACGGCGTTGGATTCAGAATTTGTCCTGATTCTGACTGTAACCTGTTTTTTTTTTTTTTTTTTTTTCAAATTTGTCAAAAATAAAAAATTTGGCACCAAAATTCGGATTTTGGTGCAAAAATTTAAAATTTTAAGATCGACCCGAAAATCTTATGTTGGAACCATGCTCATTTCAATTTTCGGGATTAAATCGGTTCATTTTTACGCGAGTGAGACTAGTTTTAAATTTTGAGTTTCTGTCTCTCTCGTTTTGTATTGCGCTCTTTGTCCAAGCTCCCAATACCCTTTCACCTTAAAAATTCCTTTGATTATTAAATTTACCTTATTCGATAATGAAAATAAGGTAGGAGGGTGTAATAGCAATGATTGACTAATTAAAAATCAAAAATTGTAAAAAATAAAATACTTTTTTTTTAAATTTGAATTTTGAAAGATAATTAAAAATTGTTATAAATTTAAATGACAATTAAAAATTTTAATTTAATTAATTTTTATAATTTTAATGATAATTGAGTCTTTTTGTTGTAGGCGAAGAGGAGGAAGTTTAATACCTACAAAAAAATTTATCAACAATAATCGCAGAAAATTCTACATTACAATTTTTAATCGTTTTAATGACAATTAAAATTTCTTATAATTTTTAATGGTCATTTAAATTTATAACAATTTTTAATTATCTTTCAAAATTCAATTTAAAAACAGTAGAGACTTCACTACGGGTCAATGAGGTGACTGTATTCATCCGCGGAAAACGAGGGGGTTAATTTTTTCCTCTCGCAAGGAGAGCTCGTTGGAGATCAAAAAACATTAACATAACTTAACATAAGCTCGTGTTATGAAAACGAGCTCTCTTTGCGAGAGGAAAAAAAATTACCCCTTGTTTTATTTAACAAAATTACTTAAAAAGTATTAAAACTGCGGGGGGGTCCGCATAAACCACTTTCAAAGAATCAGCGCTGGAGGGTATCACAGTAACTTCCTTTTTGAGGTAGCTAAAAATCCTCCTTTTTGTGACTCAACAAAAGAAAAATCAAAGGTTCAAATCCTCAATAATTTCCCATTTATTTTAATTAAAGCAAAAAATGAGAATGTAAGAAATGCGTCAGGTGGTCTTATCGACGTAATGACTTCCAGTGTAAAATTAGAATTTAAATGGAATGTAAATGGAGTTTCGAATCACATAGAGATCGTGCCGGAGGAAGTACTATTTTATTGAACGTTCAGATAAGGAAGGATTACACAGCAACATCTTCACAACGCACGCAAAGGCGCAATTTTTTATGACCTCCCATAAAAATCGATCTACCGTTAGTTTTCACAGCCTCCTTAATCAATAAAATAAAGGATGATTAGTAAGCATATATTTTTTTCATGTTAAACAATGATCAATAAAATATAAATTATCCACAGCACAAACTTGCTAAAGCTCCAGAGCTAATTTTATCGCCGTTCGGGTCTAAATCTCCTTCGCAAATTTCTAGAAAAAAAATATAATTTTTTTTGTGGAAATTGTGGACTTTAGCCCGCCACATATGAGTTTTGTGGGTTAGTTTCTTATGAGAAAGGGCTGAAGTTGGTGTACTTACGATCAAAAATCATCTTCCCTGCTTTTTCGATCTCCTCTTTTGTTTTGTTCACTCCAATCAATGGTCGCCTTCCTCTATTCGGTAAATGCAGTTTTCTGAAAAAAGAAATAACTTAAAAAAATGAAAATTTCGCCCAGCTAGGCCACACGGAACGGGCGTGAACAGCCCGAATTTCTCCCTATCTGCTATCACACTTATTTTAAATAAATTCTAAATTCAAATTTCTCACGAAAATGGCTCCACCTCGAGAGGCTATAACAATTACTGATACATCTAAGGGAAATTTTTGGTGGAGAACAACCACTGGTAAATTTAAATTTAATTTAAATTTGAAGGGATAAAAACAGGAAGGAAGAAGAGATTACAAAAATTTGCCCCTTCAAATTTAAATTAAATTTATAACATTACTTTCATTCAGACAAAAAGTTAACGCTAAATGCGTATAAAAATGGTGAATGGAGGTGAACAATTTTTAGAATGCACATTCGTCCTTGTGGCGTAATCTACTGACTAAGGATAGAACTAGTGAAGGAGTGACGTAAAATCATTCATTATTTTTTTAACTTTTGGACGAAAAATAATGTCTTTGGCACTTACTGTATTCGCTTTCTTCAGTCGAATTTTTATGATCCACGATGACATGCGGCGTAGAATTGCGTGAAACGGACATTTTCAAAGCAAACTTTGTTTCTCATCTTTGCTGATAAATAAAAAAAATTATTAGATTCAGGAAAACCTTTTTTAAGCGTACCTTAGCTTTTTGACTTTACTGCTGCTATGTCGGAATAGATGATAAGTGCGATGACAAGTAGGACCTAAGGAAACAAAATTTTGATATTTCGCAAAAGGTGAAGATAAACGTACCGTTCTGGTGATCATGTCGATGTAAGACTAAAAACGAACGCTCCCCGCTCAGGACTTGTTTCCGTTAGTCGGGCAATTTTTTTCCACTACCCTTGGATTCTTAAAAGAACTCGTTTCTAGATTTTGTCGAAGATTTTTTCCTCTTTCCCCTTCCAGGGATTTCAGTATGATTTAAATAAATGTAATGATGAAGCAGTCGTCCCTGAAGTCATTAAGTTATTTTTCACACGTTACTTTAAGTAATTAAAAAATTATTCTAGAAAAATTTAAGACCATAATGAAGCTGTTGTCATACCATCGAGAAACGGTTTTTAGAAATGGGTCTCACCACTTTTTTTTTTTTTTTTTTTTCAAGATCTCCGCCTCGGGTAATTTCCGTTAGACTTTGTACAATTTTCAGCAGGTCTTTTAAGTAAAATAAAGGATGGTAGTTACTGCACAGGCGCCTGTTTTCAAAGCTCACCTTGAATCCTCGTTAGATGCGAGGTTAGATTTTAAAAAATGGCCCTACGACCCAAAAAGATATATTTCTCTCTTTAATGAGGAAATTGCCCGATTCTTTCAGGGGGCACACATCTCGTCCGAAAGTACTCGTATTCTCGTCCTAAAAATAATAGAAAAATAAAAAATATAAACTGTTATCTCGTCCGAAAGTAATCTCGTCATAACAGGTTACTCCCTTTTTTACGACGAGATGACAATAGGACGAGATTACATTCGGACAAGTGGAGATCAATTTTTATACAATTTTTTAAATATTATTCTTTATAAAATAGAAATCAACTCGTCCGAAAGTATTCTCGTCCCACAGTCATCTCGTCCTAAAACTAACGCACAAAAATTGCTGCGTCGGAGGAATGCGGCAGCGTTCCACCCCAGCAAGTCAGGTTTGTTTGTTTATTTTTGCGAGGATCAGCTCGTTTTATGACACAAGGGGGCTATTTTTTTTTCCTCTCACTAGGATGTGCTCACGCAGTCGGCGGCCCTGAGACGAAGATTGGTAGGTACGCCAAAAAGGAGTTTAAAACTTGCTGGGGTGGAGCGCTGCCGCATTCCTCCGACGCATCAATGAACAGTTTTTTTGTGCCTTAGTTTTAGGACGATATGACAGTAGGACGAGAATACTTCGGATGAGATTACATTTTATTTAATTTCAATTAATATTCTATTTTACAGATGTTTTTAGGACGAGAATACTTTCGGACGAGATGATTTCTATTTAATAAAGTACAATATGTATTTAAAAAATTGTATAAAAATTGAAATCCTCTTGTCTGAATGTTTCATGTCCTTGTGTCATCTCGTCCTAAAAAGGGGCGTAGCCTGTTAGGACGAGATGACAGTTTTATTTTTTCTTTTTCCATAAAGTTTAGGACGAGATGATAGTAGGACGAGAATACTTTCGGACCAGATGTAGGCACTTATTCTTTCCCAGTAAAATTTTAAAAAAAAATCAGGCGGAACCCCATCCGCCAGGCGACCGATGAGGCCTCCGAATCCAAGGGATCACAACATAAATTTAAAATAAAACTTCTTATTTTTTTATTTAGGTGTTTATTTTGACAAAGGAAATCTTACATGTGAAATATTATAGTACACCTATAATATTAGATCCGTCATCGGGTTTTGATTTCGATAGTGACGCACAAGGAAATAAATCAGTCGCAGTAGAAAACCTTGTGGTTTTCAAGTACCTAACAATTTTACAAGAATAATGATTCTAATCTTAACCTACGAGACTAGCAAGAGCTCCTTTGTTTAAAACTTCTCCTTCCGGTGAAAGATCTCCATCGCAGAGTACTGAAGGAAAAACAAATTAAAATTTTTGTATCAATATTCTCATTTTGCTTACAATCAATGACTTCTTTCCTTGGTCTCTTAATGACTTGACTGTACCTTCGTAATACTTGACCATGCCATTTTCATCAACTTTGACAACACAATATTCTGAAAAAGATGCGTACTTTTAAATGCTAAATGAAAAGGTTGGCACAAAAAATAAACAAAACAAAGGTTGGAATTTGAGATTTTAAAGGTAAAATGATTACTTTCTCCTTGTAGGCCTGTTTTTCCAGTGAAGATATCCAGTTGGAGTCTTTAAAGGCTCTTCTGGGCTTCCTGATCTCGCGTAGACGTACGATACTGAACGATCTTCCGGTGGAATACTCGCCTTCAGGTCTTTTATATTTGTTGAGTTTCTGAAGAAAAACCGAAAAAAATTTTAATTTTTTTCCAAATTTTAAATTTTTTCCAAAGTTTAAATTTTTTTTCTCCAAATTTTAAATTTTTTTCTCAAAATTTTAATTTTTTTCTCAAAATTTTCAAAAATTCCTATTATGGGGCCTTATTCTCTAGTGTATATTGATAAAAAAAATTCTATACACTCCGTGATTGAAACCCTTCGAAAACTCTGATTTTTGAGGGGAAAATTGCAAGAAATAGCAGGATTTTCATACTTTTTTACCTATAGTAGAAGATTTATCGAGAACGGCTGGTCGGATCTTCAAAAAATTACACTTTTTAGGAAGGTCTTAGATAAGAGCACAAATCTTTTATTTATAGTGGAGTCCCTAAAACCTCTGGTTTTCGAGTTATTTGAGTAGGAATATAGCAGGATTTTCATGCTTTTTGCCGATGTTTCATTGATTCCTCGAGAACTGATAAATTACGCTAAGCATATGAGGCGCTCCGGGTACGAAGGGCGAACTCGACATCGGACAAATTTTTTTAAACTTCCTTAAAGAAGTTATTGTGATACCCTCGACGTCGGGTTTTTGGGGAAGGGTCCTCCAGTTTTTTTTTCATTTTCAGATTCTAGACCTCTTGGTGAATACACCCATATAATTTTTATGTTGAGTTCGCCATTTTTTCCCCTTTAATACGTAAAAACCGAAACTTAAAATGCGAATATCTCGAAACTACGTTTGTCGAGTTCGCCCTTCGTACCCGGAGCGCCTCATATACACCCTATTTTGTGCTCAAAAAAAGCATCCGGGAGCCGGAAGTATTTAGTTTTTAGTATTTCGTCGAGTTAATTCTAACATCGGACAAGTGATTTTTCCAAGGTTTTCAGGAGAGCCAAAATACGGATTAATTTCATTTGATCAATGAGACCTGTTGCCTAAATCGTGAACTACGCGTTTCTGTTGTAATAGGGTTAAACTGCCAACGGAATTCGATCCACCACAAATTTACCATAAGAAAACATGGCTAACTCAAAACTAAGAAAAAATACTTGTCCGGTGTTAGAATTAACGCGACGATTTTGACATTAAAAAATTAACTTACACTATTGCTACCATTTTTTATCCATTGCTCGTTCTGCTCCTTGGCACGAGAGGGCCATAAAAATGAAAACAAAAATCTAAAAAAAAAATGAAAAAAATTAATTTTTTGCGTACAACTGACTTCATCATCCTGTCTACTTCGCAAGAATGAAATCATCTGGCCGAAGACTTCACGTCCCCCTACCACTCCTTCCACATTTACCCAACCATATATGGTTAATATTTTTAAGTTTAACCCATAAAAAAACAATGGAGTTCCCATTTAATTAAAAAAAAAGTCCAAGTTCATTGGATAAAAGGTGACATTTTTGAGTAAAAAAGAAATTTTGTTTTATTTTTTATTGTAAAACCATACAAATTCATTGCCTAGAAGTTTAGTTAGTTCTTTTTCTGTATTTTCTTGAGGGGTTTGTTGTGGGTCGATTTTCAAAAGCGATATTTTTGGGCTGGTATCCAAATTGGTTGGCTTCGTAGGTGACTTTTCTTGATATCCGTCACGCCCGTTCACAAAATAGGAGCCTTTTTTCTCCAGTTCGTTTTCCGGTCTCTTCATGCCGTGGAAGGTGAGGGTGTAGTTAAATTTGTAACGAGAACTTAGGCTGTTGAGTTGTCTATTAGTTTTTCAGATTTCATAAGGAGATATCGGTTTTCTAAATTTTGAAGTTTAATGGATCTTTTGCGTTATTTTGATCACTTTTCTTCTTTTTGGGGCAAAATACCATTTTTGACTCAAAATTTTCTTTTTTTCTTCCAAGTTTCTACCCTAAAATTGTTTTTAGTTTTTCATTGTACGATGTTTCTTTACTCGGGTTTAGTTTTTCATTTTTACTTTCAATTTTCTCTTTTTCTGATATTCCGACTTTAATTCTTTTTCAATTTGTCCTCGGATGGGTTGGATTTTGAAATTCTCTTTTTCTGGGACGAGGCATCCTCCGCAGGCCGGCTTTCCGTTTAATTTAATCAATTCCGGATTTTTATTCTGTACGATTTCCCTCACTTTTTCCGGCCTCTTTTCAGCGACTCCGGGTATCGGGGTGGTCGTCGTCATCATAGCTGGAAAGAAATAAAATAATAAAACTTTTTTTACAACTTACGTAATCCAATTTTAATATTTTTCATTTTTAAAATTTAAAATTTCCATTTTCGTCTGTAGCGTAGACAGTCAAATGATAAACGCCGTCCGCCGTTATAAAACCGTATTCTCCCATAATAATTCCTTTTTCGTCTAAAAAAAATTAAAATTATTTTTGTTTTTAAAAATTTTTAAAAAACGACTTTTTTCTTCATATCTGTGTTGATATCCTTCGATATTAAATCCGAATTTGTACGGGCGGTTTTCGTCCGTGAAACCATCCTGACATTTTGCACCCAGAATCAATAGTATCTGAAAGAAAAAATTGAATGTCATCAAATAATATCGTGACCAGGAAATATTGAAGGCTACGTCTGACCTAGTTGGTTAGCGCTTTTTAAAATGAAGTAATATGAAATTTTGAAAGTGAATAAAATAAATTTACTGTGCGAATAGGCCGCGGCATCCTTGAGGGTGTGAACTATGACCGTTGGATTTCTACTGTCTGATTTACGGCCCTTCGTATCGGCCAAAATTTAAATTACCATTGCCAATAACGAAATTGGTAGCTTCGTCTGTAAAGATCGAGGGATCATAATTTCGCTGGGATTTTAAGGCCAATGTCCACACCAAGTGTGCGAGTGAGATGGAAGATGCCAAAAGTTTTACAGCTTTTATTCCGGAACCAGTGGACCGATTTTGCTCAAACAAATTTTTTTATCATTTTTATAGAAAAACTAAGGGAGCTCTAGAGGCATATTTTTAAAAAAATCTCAAATTTAAATTTTAAAGTTTTTAAAACTTTAAAAATAAATTTTATTCAAAAAGTGAGCTACAGGAACAAAAATACATCCAATTTAATGATGTATTGCTAAAAAGAAAAAATTCAATAACTCTAACGGTTTTGTCGTAAAGTGAAAATCAAAAAAAAATTGAGCCCTGATGACAAGGGAATTCACTGCTCGTTGCGATCAAGAGAATTTCCACCCGACTCAAGTGACCTTGAGAGCTCATAGCTATTTCTCATAATATTGAACTAAGTAATTATTATTTTTATTATTATTATTATTATTATTATACATTATCCGTATATATACATATACTATACTTTTAATAGATACCTGTACCTGCAGTAAAAATTCAAAGGCGGGAGCGTTCCGCCCTGCCAAACATTAGTTATAAAAGTGCTTATCTCCGGTTTTAGTGTTATTTTAGTGTTTATGTTTCTATAAAATAAAAATTTTAATTAGATTTCAAATTTCTTCCCTTCACGAAGAACCGCGAAAACATTGTTTACAAAATGATAAAATCTTTACATAAAATCAAAACAATACCCACAACCCCAGTGTTTGTTTACGAACTGTTGTTTTCTACCGTGTCGAGTGTTTTTCCACTTTTTCTTTTTTGGTTTTACTTTTTTACTGGAAAAATGGACAGACGCATATCCACAAAAGGAAAACGACATCTTCGTCTGAATGCTCTGAGAAAAAAAATGAATTTCATGCCACTAATGCTTCACGGTAAGTACATAATGATACGATTGTTTTTTTTCTTTTGCACCAATTTTGTTTTTGTTTTTTCGGTTTTTTGGGTTTTCTTGCAGAAAAACCGAATTTTATTTTATTAGTTTGGTAGTCAAAATGTAAAGTATAAATATGACGGAAACCGGTTTTAGAAAACATTTTCTCGCCCAGTGATTGGTAAAACCGGGTCGAAAAAAAAAACCGTGTTTTTTGGTCCACCCCGCCAAGCAATATCAAAATAATTTTTCAGAATTCAAAAGAATATTTGTTCTTAGGTCTAATGACAATTGTGAATCGTTACGAACTCAGACCTGTCAGGCATCGATGGATCAAGAAAGTCCCAGTTCCGAGAGAATGGAGACCATTTTAGAGGAGTCTGCTGTTCCTTCCAGTGTTCCTTCTGTAAGTGCAAGAAACGAAACGAACGAAACTGCCGGAGCTCAAGAAAGGTATGATCATAATATTTTTCTTTCGTCGTATTTTGATGGTAGGGTAAAGCGGGGTATTTGTAAAAAGTAAAAACGGGGTAAGTGAATGTAAACAAATCTTCTGTGCGCTCTGTTGAATTTTTTCTAAAGCTATCTCTGGCGGAATTTGAAAGAAACAACACGTCTTATTGTCTTATTTCCATTTATTATTTCAGAACAATCAAACGCAAGCGCCTTCGTTTATCGGAAAGACGAAGGAAAAAAACTGTAAACATCGGATTGATAAACTATAGGATGAAACAGGCAGAGCTCAAGAACTTGTAAGTACATTTTTTACATAACTCTCTGGTTGACTGTTATCTGTTTATAAGTATGTATACCTACTTCCCCCTACTTTGAGAAAGTTTTCGTTGGAACCTGCTTCAAACTAGCACTCTACCTATTATTTACGAAATTATTATTATTTATTACTACATAATTGACAGAGTCGTAAAATTTGCAGAGCTAGTCGCACAATCATTCGGAAACCGACAAAGGGGGCATTTATGAGTTCGAAGACCAAACGGAGCCCGTTTCGAAACCTTTTCAAAATCTTTATGAAAGAGATAGTATTGAAGAGAACGTAAACCCAATAGATCCTGCTATTCAATACATTCTGGAAGAAAGGGAAGTGTAAGTATTTCTCACTCACTCATAGACAACGTAAAGGCTTATTGTGATATTTGTTTCTTTACAGCGAAAACCATCAATTGGTCATAGAACGTGGACCTCCAGACGCTAGTAGGGACGAACTTATTGCAAAGATATCTGGGCGCTTTATAATTGATGGCCAGCATTTTATTCGGAAAATGAGGCAACTCGAAAACCACCGATTTCAATGTGACGGCAAGGGTTACTATAAACTTATGTCGACGCAAGTCAAAAACTTCGTCTGGACTCTAACATTCGCGTGTCCCATTTGTAAGAGCAAAGAGGTCATTCATAATGACCAGACTGCCGACGATTCAATGAAAGGGATGTCAATATCTGAGAGCGCTGTATGGGGAACAGTGGCAATTGGTGGAGGTCACTCAAACATGGAGGAATTGTTTTCCACCATAGGAATTAAGTCTATGGACAAAAAAACCTTCGCAAAAAAAGAAAACGAACTTGGAGATGTAAGTAATAAATAATGTATCAGGTTCCTAAGAAAAATAACCTATGATTGTAAGGTTATTTTACAATTTTATTTTTTTAAATTGAATTTTGATGATTGCAGCTGTTATGTCTGTTTTAGAAATGGCAAAACGTACTGCTACAAACCATGTTGGATGCTGGAAGGGAGGAACGGCAGTTGGCAATTGACAACGGAGATGTTGATGAAAACGGAACGCCTTTTATCACAGTGATTGGTGATGGCGGGTGGTCCCACCGTTCGCATGGCCACAGGTATACTTCCAATTCGGGTGTCTCATGTGTTATTGGTCAGCGCACTAACAAATTGCTCCACATTGACGTACGCAACAAATATTGTAGCATGTGCCAATATCTGGAAAAACACGGAAAACCTCCGGTTCATGACGATTGTTTTAAAAACTGGAATGGTACTTCACAAGGAATGGAATCGGATATGCTGGTTCATGCCTTCAAAACATCGATCCAAATACATGGCATCCAGTACCGTACCTTCATTGCAGACGGCGATTCTAGTGTGTTCGCTAAGCTCCGTCAAATGGTTCCTTATGGACTTAAAATTCAAAAAAGTGAATGTGCAAATCATGTTGTAAAAAATTATTGCAAAGCTCTTTTCTCCCAAAAAAATCTTCCCCAGGCTGTTCGGAAAATTATGTCCCCCCGTTTGGTAATGCGGTTGAAGAAAGACGCTAGATATGCGATTTATCACATTGCTGAAACCTCTAAAAACGCCAATGAACTAAGAGAGGATCTACTAAACGGACCGGCTCATGTTTTTGGCATTCATGAAAAATGCAAAGAATATTTTTGCAACAAAAAAGAAAATGAACGTGAGCTAGTTGGATGCTTCCTAGCTGCTTACAATTTTACGCAGGAGTGTTTGCAGCCTGTGGTCCGAAAAGCTCACAGACTAGTCCACAATGAAACAAGTAATCTCGCAGAAAATTTGATGTCCCTCGTCGCTAAATTCTGCGGAGGAAAACAAGTGAACCGTTGCAAAAAAGGCTCGTATAGCCACCGTTGCAAAGTGGCCGGACTCGATTTCCAGATGGGCCCATCATGGACCTACAGGTCAATGAAGACTTTTACGGGAATGAGCCCTCCATCCATTATAAAGAAAACAGCCGTAAAAAGAAAAAAAGCAATCGAGCAGAGCAAGAAATCCTTTATTAAGTGCCGAAAGCAATTAGCTCAACAGCGACAAGGAAAAAATCCTGAGGAGCCTCCAAAAAAAAAGACCAAAACAATTAATGACGGTTTCAAGGATTACGGCTCATTCTGCACCGATCTGGACATGGATAAAGCGGAATACGAAGCCGCAGCTCAATTATTCAAGAGTAAATTGAATATTGAAGCGTCGACTATTCTTGAAATAGAAAAAATGACAAGAGGACAGCACCACAACGATCTTTGGCATTATGAGAGGAGAAGTAGACTCACCGCCTCTCATTTCGGTGAAATATGCAGAAGAAAACCTACTACTCCATCGGCAAAATTGGTGTATAGATTGTTATACGGAAAAGGCTTCACCTCAGTTCCAACCAAATATGGTAAGGAAAATGAGGTGAACGCCATTAATCAATATAAGCATAATAATCCAGAAAAAATCGTCCAAGAGTGTGGGTTGTTTATCCACAAGGAATTCGGGTTCATTGCGGCGTCGCCGGATTCTTTAGTAGACAATGACGGGCTGCTGGAGGTAAAATGCCCGTATTCAGCCCGAAATTCAACATTTCAAGAGGCTGTAGAAAATTGTCGTGCTTTTTGTTTAGACAAGGAGGGCAATCTTAACAAAAAGCACGACTACTTTTACCAGATCCAGGGACAACTGGAGGTGACTAATCGACAATATTGCGACTTAGTTGTTTGGAGTGAAAAAATGTACAAGGTTGTAAAAATCCCAAGGGATGAAACATTTTGGAAAGAAAAAATGTTGCCGAAACTCCAAAGGTTTTTCGACGATTATCTTTTGCCGGAACTTGTCGATCCGCGACAATGTCGTTCCATGCCACTGAGAGATACGTCTCGAAAATTTGAGTGATAATTTATTAATAAATAGAGATAATAAAAAACATTCATTTTTTTCCCTCCAAAATACCTACATTCATGTTACCTACCAAATTTTCTTTCAGCATTGTGTTTCAGTAATATGAAGGAAATCTATATTCGTCGATAAAGCGGACAGTTGGCTCAAGAAAGATCAGAAGGTTGTTTTTGCAAAGTTAGGAAAAAATTAAAGATCTATGTAGGAGGGGAATGCATGAATCTATAAAGGAGAATGAGGATGAGAATCTATAAAGAAGGGAAATTATACTTTTTTTTGAAAATTTTTAGTCCAAATTTTTTTTGGTTTTGGTTTTAGTGCTTAAAAAATTTTTTTTTATAATGACCGGTCAGCCATTGAAAGGACATAACCCCTGCCCGGTGGACTTTTTTTTTTAAATTTCAAAGTGAAAATCAGAAGGTTGCTTTTGCAAAGATAAAATAAAAAGAAAAATTAGAAATAAATGTGTTGAATGAATAGTTTCAGAACGGGCGAGGAGGGGATAAGGGGTCGTAAGAGTCTTGACTCATCACTTTGGAAACACGAAGGGCGCGGCGCTTCTTTTGAAGTAGACCAAATTTTGAACATTTTGAGTTTCCGCGGAAATTTATGGATCGATTTTCGTTTTTAGGGCGTCAAAATTCTTTAAATAAATAGAGGAATGTGTCCTGTACCCGTTTTTCCAATTTTTTTGAATATTACAAAAAATAGAAAATTTAAAATTTCCACGGAAAATTTTTTTGGAAATTTGTCTGGATAGCTCCCTAAGTTTATCTAAATAAAGAAGATCTGCGTTAGAAATTTCAAAAAAAATTAATAGCCTAAGAGAAAATCCAGGAATATTTTCAGCGCCATCTATTGTCTCAGAAACACAACTTTTGGAGTGGACATTGGCCTTAAAAATCTCCTCGAGTACCGTGACTTGGGATTTCTCAATTGCGGTAGCCCTCGGATCATTCCGCAATAAATGTAGATTTTAGCGATTGAAAACTGACAGAAAAGGGGTCAAAAATATCGGGTGAAATCGATAAAGACATTTTCCAAAATGTTTTCACCTATTAAACGATCGCGATTATGATTTCTCGATATAATGAACCTCAGTCAGTGATGCGTACGACAAAACGCTTTCTAGTGGCTTGAAGAATGCAGAACTAAAATTTTCTTCTCCCTAATGATTCGCCGGTGAAAATATTTCAGACAAAGATTATTAAAAGTGAAATCAAGCGGATCGGAAGACGTCGACAAAAGCCTTCCAAAATCGGGAACATAAAGGACTCATGTGATTGCGGCGGTGTCCTTTCGGTGAAAATAGGCTTTTCGACGTTTTAGAAAGTTAGCGCTCGGTCCATTTATCAAATAGGATTTGCCGTGTTGAAAAATTAGTGTCTCCATATACACACACGCTAATTCTTCAGAGCGCGTTCTCCCATAATACAAACCTATAATTATCTATAGTCAATGCCTCGAGCTCACCCAAACGGAACTTCCTTAAAAAAAAAATAGCAATAAAGATAATATACACGTTATTAAATCTGAGCGTTTAAAACATACAGCCTTATTTTCCCACCCGTGCAGTTTCACAAAAAAAGGGAGAGCAATAAACGGAAAATAGTTCACCTTATCAAGGCTTACTAAGCCGAAACCGGTCGAATATTCCTGTTTATTGTTTTCTGATGTATTTTATACTCTCTCTGTTCCTTGAAATGAAAGGAATCATTCGGATTTCCCTCTTTTTTCAAGGTGGCGATTGAGATGTCAAAGGAGTCCTCGAACGAGGGCTCTCATTGGCTAAACAAAAGGAATTCTTCCGTTTCCCTCCGTTTTTTTTTTCAAGCTATAGAGCTATCTCAAGGAATCCTCGAACGAACGGCTCTCAAAGCCGCTGAGGCCTGCATTTATAATCGCTTCTTGAGGAACCCTTTTCTCAAGGTTTCCTTGAAAATCCTTCCTTAAGGTTATTTGTATATATGAACCTCCCTTGAAGCGGTCTGTTCCTTCAAATAAAGGAATCCTTCCAATTTTCCTCCGTTTTTTTCAATGTTGCTATTGAGGTACCTTAGGAGTCCTCAAACGGAGGGCTCTCATTGGCTAAATAAAAGGAATCTGGTTTCCCTCCGTTTTTTCAAGTTAGCTATTGAGCTACCTCTAGGAATCCTCGAACGAAGGGCTATAAACGCTTCTTGAGGAACCCTTTCCTCGAGGTTTCCTTGAAAACCTTCCTTGACGTTATTTCGTATATATGAACCTCCCTTAAAGTGATATGTTCCTTTAAATAAAGGAATCCTTTCAATTTCCCTCCGTTTTTTCAATGTAGCTATTGAGGTACCTTAAGTAGTCGTCGAACGGAGGGTTCTCATTGGCTGATTTTCAAAAAACCTTGCCTAAGTTAAGGGAAAAGGGACTTTCAAGGTATCCTCCTGGTTAAGGAAAGAGTTTCAAGGAACGCATTTACGCAATTGGTATTTAATCGTTCCTTAATTAAGGAATCCTCCTCTCATAGCCAATTTCCTAAGTTAAGAAACGGAAAAGGGATGTTCAAGGTATCTTTTTGCGTTCCTTAGCTTAGGAAAGGTTAGTGATAAAGATAATGAAGGATTGTGTTATCATCAGCCAATGAGACCTCCATTCAAGACTCCTTAAGTACCTCAATAACTACTTAAAAAAAACGGAAATCGGGAGATTTCCTTTTATTTGCTCTTCAAGGGAAGTTCATAAACACGTAGGCTTTTCAAGGAAATCTTGAGAAAAAGGTTCCTTAAGGAACGTTCGCAAATACGGGCCTTCTCTGCGAAGATATTCAAATACTGTTCGAAGATTTCAAACAGTGGAACTTTTTAAAAACTATAAACAACACATTTACCATAAGTAGATTCGCATATCGATGTTATTCAACGGTTACGAGATCGTAAGCTGATCTTCGCGTATTCAAGGATGTGCCTGGGCTGGAAAGAAGAAAAAAATGGTGGAAAACAACTATCTTTTCAAGTGATCACGATCGTATTCGTCCCCAGATCCTCACGTTCTTGCTTTCTCTACTTCGTGCTTAAAATCATATCTATAGCCTTAATTTCCTATTTGGATAGAAAACTTACACAAACTCTTTATTTATAGGTTTATAATAATATAACCTACATTCCGCGTTTTCTTAAGATAACTACGATTGTATAATGTTTTTAGGGCTTCTTGCCTTACACATTTCTGTGGGTCCAGAAAAACTATTTATGATAGAGAGAGGGAAAACCTTAAAAAGTGTGATTCTTGGACAAAAAAGCGTGAAAAGTCTTTTTTACTACTTTTGCTGGATTTTAGAGCCTCAGAAAGCAAAGTTCTATGCGTACGATTTTAAAATTTCAGTCGCCTTTTAAAGACGGATGTCAGCATCGTTTTCTATCCCCTACGCCGTTTGTTTATTAACGAGATTTTAATTAATTAAATTTTACAATCTCAAGTTGTCAATACAAGCTTTCACCGTTTGAAAAATTATGAAAAAAAAAAATCGCACGATATGGGAAGTTCTTTGAGGTTAAAAGTACGATCGTAAAAAAAGTATTAATATATTTTTATGTGTTTTTTGATGTGTTTATTTTCTTGTAGTCGAAGATCCTTTTTTATATAACAGTTAATTTATGATATTTTGTTTCTTGTTTTAAGTATTCGTTTTTTAATTAAAGCCTGGACTTATAAGCCTGTGAAAGCGAAGTGCATAAATTATTAACGGGCAAAATAGTTAAAATTATGACTTCTATTCTTCTTTTGCTCTTTAGAATAAATTATTTTAACAACATTAAAGAAGGTTTATTTTTCAAGCCAACAATAATTGAGTATGGACACTTCCAATAGGCTGAAAAAAAAAATCAGACAAAATCTTGTTTCTTTTTTGTACCCGAAATTTTCACTATGACAGTATTATTTATAGCTTAGATCTACGTAGAAATATAAGGACATTGATAGGTGAATTTTTTTATCTTTTTAATTTATGCTTTTCTAAGAAAGCAATCCAATGCCTCTACTACTTTCTGAGAAAATAAAGAACCAAACAAATCAAATATAAAATAAAAAAAATTTCAAAAACACTTAGTAGGTGAAAAATCTCCCTTTTGAATTTTGCTGCCGTTGGATTTTTTGGACGTGTAATCGATTAATTTGAGCCATTCCTTGTCAGAGAATTCATTTCTCAACTTTTACTCTATCTATAACTCTAAATTTCTGACAGTTTCGTGTATAAATAATCATCGCTAATTTTCAACTAGAGACGTGATGTTCTTTCACCTCCTTTGGTAACTTGGGTATCAAATTAAGACGTCTAATAGAAAGTTTAATGCGTGACCGAAATTTTTTTTGTGTGTGATGAACGACTTTTAACTACCGAATCATTCTTCCTATTTGTGAAAGTTTACGCAATCGATTTTTTAAATAAAAAAGCTTGCCACCAACTTTCCAATTTTTTTACTTATTTTAAAATGATGAAATTGCTCAAATTATTTTTCTTTATCTGATAATCCTTTATGACTAGATGGGAGAAGCCAAGCGCCTTTTCGTGCTCCATTTTTTTTAGATGATGGAATTTAGGTGTTTTTTATTATTGATTTTAAAACGTCAAGATAAGAAGGCTTAACCTAATAAAACTGTTTTAGGATAAAGAAGAAACCGAATTTCACAACCACTCCTAAGGTTACATGTTTAAAAAAATTTTAGCCGGACACGGGGAAGATAGTCCCCGATTGTGCAACGACCGGATTCCTATACTGTAACATTATTCTGTCACACTAAACCTTTTTTCTTCCTAAAATATACTCGGAATCTCGGTCAAGATCGGACCTTGGCTCAATTATAATTTATAAAATTCTTCCTCAGTTTCATCACGGAGAAAGTTTAGATGAGTCAAACATTAAAATTTTAAATTGAAACATAAAAATCCTTGAAACTCAAACAAAATTTGGGCGTGAAAGTTTTTAAATTCTTGGCAAATTTTCAAACAAATAAGCCACCTTAGGATAATCTTTTGTTAAAACTGTTTACAAAACCACTATCAAACGATTTGCATAAATTTAAGTTTCTCAAGGAGAAGTTACTGTGCAGACCTCCATGGCTAATATTAGCTTTGTTCCAACAGCAGTTTTTAAGTTGAAATTGACATAGATCGGTCTGGAAGACCCTTCCCCAAAACGATGGTAATATTCCAACCACAGTTTGAAACTGGTTTGAAACGTCTGGAGCATGCGCAGAAGGATTCACGTCGAATTTGACGTCGATCAAATCGCCTATCCAATCTAAAGCCACCTGACGTCAAATTAGACGTGCAAATTCTTCTGCGCATGCTCCAGAAGTTTCAAACCTGCTTCAAACTGCGGTTGGAACAAAGCTATTGTTTTACCATCGTTTTGGGGGAAGGGTCTTCCAGATCTGTATCAATTTCAACTTAGTGGTTCCGGAAGGAGCATTTTTTCCAGAACAGTTTACAGCCACAATTTTCACCCAATTTTAAACATCTTCCTGAAAGTTCAACAAGACTTTCATGAGCGATTTTTGAATTTAAAAAAATGGCGGAACTAATATGTATGTTTCTTTGAAATTTGAACCGTTGCGTTGGTCCGATTTTCATCAAATTTTCATTAAATTCTACTTTTATCTTAATTAAAGAAGTTATTGTAATACCCTCCACTCGGGTTTTTGTGAAAGTGTCTTCCAGCGCCGGTGGGTCAATCGAATATGGATCTATACCGATCTCAACTTTTCTGTGTGCCGGCCGCCGTCCGTAGCATTTTTTCCGGAAAACTTGACGGCCACAATTTTCAACCGATTTTAACCGGATTTTCACCAAATTTTCTTTAGTCGGCGAACAAGAAACTAATGAGGGCGATTTTTGAATTTCGAAAAAAATGGCGGAGATATGTCTGTTTGAAATTTTAAAAAATTCGCTGCTGCCGAACCGTCCGTCCGATTTTCACCTAATTTTCACCATTACTCCTTATATTTTTTAGAATTTTTGGTAAAAAAAAAGTTATCATTCGTAAACATTAATAATCATTTTAGTAGGTAGAAATTTCATTCTTCCACGCCTTAGGAGAGGGACCTGTCTTGGGCAAAAATCCCATTATTTCTACCTTGATACTTGTTGATTTATCGAAAAAAAAAAAACCTCGGAAAGGCGCAAATTAAAAAAAGAAGAAAGAAAAAAACTCGTTATTTTTTTCAACGGCACTGGCTAAAAAAATTAAGCTATTCACACCCAATCCGTAAGACCTGGCTGAGCAATGACTGACTTTTTCTACCTTGTTTGTAGGGATAAGCTCATGTTAAATTGCCCTTATTTGTTTGAAAAAAAAAAGCCTTGTAAAAATTGTTAATTTGGGCGAATTTTGATTTTAAGTAAACACAATCGAGTAAGGCGATCTTTAAAGAAAAACGATCTCGTGAAAGGAAGAGTGGATGAAAGTGGCCCGAAGAAGGTGGATAAAGGCGCGGAAGGGAGGAGGGGTCGCGTGGGGGTTCGGCCCGAAGAATAACTCCCTTGTCAGTCCTTCTGTGGCCGACTCTTGAGTTACTTCCGTTGCCGTTAGTTTTTATTTATTTCTTAATTTCTTTGAGCCCTTATGGAGTGTCGGACCGTTTTTAGTGTTGTGTGAACTCAGTTTTTTTTTTCAATTTTTTTTTCTAATTATCACCTCAGTGTTTTTTTTTTGGGCCAAGAAAAGTGAAAATAAAGAAAATTTTTTCAAAATGATGTCTTTATACAGAACCATCAAAGGAGGGACTAATAAAAGGACCCGGGACCGAAGGTAAAAAAAATTATTTATCATAATATTATGGTCAACCTTAAAAAATTAACCCACACTATCATCTTTCAATTTTTTTTATATCTTTTCTAGGATTGAAAAATGGTAATCCTACTACTTAAAAATATGTTTTGACAAAACGAACAAATTACGTCCAGGAAAAAAATTTCCTATAATTTATCAATGTTAAACTACATACTTTTTACTTTTATGGTTGACAGTTTACTTAAGTTTTTTTTTTATTAGGGTGGGAAAAGGTCTTATAACTTTTAATTTTGTATTAATGGACAAATTTGAATTCCCGCGTCGGTGTCAATGCGAACGGGTTATTCACGGAGTCGATCTCCTTCTCTTTCTTAATCTGGACCGGTTTTTGTATTAAAAAATAATATCCGTAAGATTTCAAACTTCATGAAGTAAACTATAATTCAGCGTTGGCTTTATTGCCCTAGTTACCGAGTTGATAATAAAATGAAGGATCAAATTAAATGTTCCTACGCTCACTTTCTTTTGCTTGTTTTGATCAAATCAATGATTTTTTTTGTTTCAAAAAATTTTTTATTACGAAATTTCGACCAAGCCTTAATTATTGCCAAAATTTTATCTTAGATTTTGAAAGGTTTATTCAATTGATGAAGAAAAAGAACTTGTTTGAAGAGCTTCCAACGAAAACTTCCTTAAAGAGAAGTAACAATATAGGAGGGGGAAGTATAACGGAGGGTTAAGTATAAGTCAGGGAAAGTATAACAGAGGGGAAAGTATAAAGGGGGAAGTATAAGGGAATTTTTTTTTTTTTCGAAAAATTTTCGGTTTTTTTTTAATTTTTCTTTTTTTTTTTCTAAATTTTTTCCTGAAATTTTTTTTGTAAGTGTCAAGGTAGAAATAAAGGGCTTTGGCCTACGGATGTGCCCTCGAAATGGGTAGAAGTAAGAAATTTATCCCTACTAAAAAAAATAAATTAAAAAGTAGCAATTTTTTTGCACCAAAAATTCTTAAAAAATGAGGAGTAATTGTTGAAAATTTGGTAAAAATCGGACCAACAATTCGGCCGCATCGAATTTTTTAAAATTTCAAAACAGACATATCTCCGCCATTTTTCGAAATTCAAAAATCGCCCTCGTTACATTCTTCTTCACTGGCTAAAGAAAATTTGTGAAAATCTGGTTAAAATTGTGCCGTAAAGTGTTCCGGAAAAAATGCTACGGACGGCCGGCCGGCACCACAGACTAAGTTGAGATCGTAAAGATCATTCCTCCGGGTCTGGAAGACCCTTCCCCAAAAACCCGACGTCGAGGGTATCACAATAACTTCTTAAGGAAGTTAAAAAAAAGCCTTCCCAACTAAGCGACTTGGAAAGCGAACTCCAATTTCTTCCTACTACCGAATTTTTTCCCCCCAGCCTCGCAGGTCTAAACCATTGGTCCTACGTGAAAAACATATAAGACATTTTTGTAGAAAATTCGTTTACCTACAATTTTATTTTACAATTTTTCGATTGGAGCCATATTTTTGAGATAATTGGAAAAAACTGACCTTATAACGGATCAAATTATCTGTGAGTAAAATTGAAAAGGTGCCAAGTTTTAACTTTCTGCAATTAATTTCCTGTCATAAGTGTTGCCAACTCTATCGAAATTCCGCTATTTACAAAGGCCATTTTTTAAAAGACCGCAAATCGTCGAGATTGAGGAAACGCGAGAGATTCGAAAACATTTGTCATCGACCTATTTGTACAAATCGGTAGTCTAATTGTCACGACTAGTGTGAGGAAACATTCCCTACTTAACGCGTTATATAAGAGATTCTCTGTATATCTATTTACCGGCGGTCTACATTGTTAAGCCTTTTCGAAAGTAATCAGAACCACATGACCGTGGAAACCTAGGATGGGAAAAACCGAGATGAAAGTGTTAAATTCGTGAATCGATTCATAAAGCACCTCATTTACATAACTATTGTCTAGACCGAAAAAAACGAAAAAAAGGGCTGGTCAATCTATTACAAAATCTTATTAAAACAAGGGGCGTAACAGATCTCAATTCAACCAAATCGATAAGTCTTTACTCAATATTGATTATGCAAAAAAACACCGTAAAAAAAATGTAGGCGGGATATTGCGACGGTTTTTTATAATTACTAAGGAATGCTGAAGTTCATAGGTCGATTAATTAAAAAATTATTAATCCGATTGCCTTGAACAAAAAGGTATTAATTTTCCCGTTGATGAGTCCAGACAAGGTCAAGAAATAACGACATAAAAATTCGTCGTTATTTTTATGGAGCTTCAGAATTTTCGACGTTTCCTGGTCATTTTGATCAATTTTGTCGCTTTCAAGGCTTACTAATTTGACATCATTTATGGTCCTCGGAGTATCCTGATCGTCCTTGTATGACTTATATTATGAATTATCTTTGTGGTTTTACCGATGAAATGGTTTAATTTAAAACCGCATGTAGACTTTAAAATAAGGAAATCACTTTCAAAAAATCAATTGCATTTTAGATAACCGACTATTATTGCTCCAATTTTTGATGGGACGTGATTTCCTCCTTTCTTTAAAAAATTGGAAGATTTTTTTAATGATTTAGTTATAATTGCGTAATCGGTGATTCTTCCGCCCCAAGGATGCCGTTGAACTTAAACGGTCGCTAATGATCTATTAAAAGCCTTTTAATTTTTATCCTATGATTTTCTTTGATTGAAGAGCCTTGAATAATTTTTTCTACACCTTTGACATATACGTTCAGGAAATAGACTTAAAAGGGATGCATCACTTTTAATTAACTGTTTAGAAAGGAAAAAGTGTTAAAAATAAAATTTGTTTTTGTTTTTAAAATGCTGGAATCTAGTAAACAGATTTTAAATTGAAAATTAGGGTGGAAAAATGAAAAAATTTGCTTATAATCTGTCTAAAAAGGGTTTTTTGGGCAAAAAAATCGAGAAAAAGCCCCGAACGGTGAAAAACCGATTTTTGTGGCTGAGAGGAGAGGGTTCGATCCCTGGGTTGTTTGGAAGGATATTAAGTTCCTTAAAGAAGTTATTGTGATACCCTCCATTTCGGGTTTTTGGCGAAGGGTCTTCCAGACCGCGGAGGGTCAAATCGAATATTGATCTTTACCGATCTCAACTTTGTCTGTGGTGCCGGCCGGCCGTCAGTAGCATTTTTTTCTCACACTTAACGGCCACAGTTTCCAGCCGATTTTCACCAAATTTTCACACAACCTTCCTGAATAGTTGAGCGAGATATTTTCGTCTCCGATTTTTGAATTTCGAAAAAATAGCGTAGATATGCACGTTTGAAATTTTAAAAACTGCGCTGTGGCCAAACTGTTGTTCCGATTTTCACCAAATTTTCACCAAATACTCCTTATATTTTTTAAAAATTTTTGGTGTAAAAAAATGATCAATTTTCTACATTAATTATCATTTTAGTAGGGAGAAATTTCATACGTCCACCCGTTACGAGAGGGACCTCCCTTGGGCAAAAATTCCATTATTTCTACCTTGATACTTGAAAAAGAAAACTTAGACAAATTAAAAACAACTCGGAAAATTTTTTGAAAAAAAAATTAGAAAATTTTTTGGAAAAAAAAACTTAGAACAAAAAAACTTCCCCTCCGTTATACTTCCCATCCTTTATACTCCCCCCCCCCTGTTATACTTTCCTTCCTTATACTTCCCCTCTGTTATACTTTCTCCTTATAATACCCCCTCCTATATTAACTTCCTCAAGAAGTTACTGTGATACCCTCCGACCCCCTGTTACTAGAAAAGGTTTCCAGACCCGTAGGATAAATCTGATAAGTGATCTTTGCCGATCCTGACTTGTCTGTGGTGCCGGCCGTCCGGCCGTCCGGCCGTCCGTCGCCACTTTTTCCGGAACACTTCACGGCCGCAATTTTCATCCGATCTTCACCAAATTTATACACAAGCTTCCTTTCACAGAAATCTTGAAATGACGAGAGCTTTTTTCGAAATTTTTCAAAATGGCGGAGATGACTGTTCAAAGATTTAAAATGAGCGCTGTGGGCGTACTGTTGGTCCGATCTTCACCAATTTTCACTAAACATTCCTGAATTATTTAAAAATTTTCCATGTTTTTAAAATTTTAATTTTCCAAAATTTTTTTACTTAATAATTTTTCTAGGCAGAAATGTGAGTCACTTCGCCGGCTCGAGGGCGGCCTCTCTTTGGCTAACCGTACTGAATTTCTACCTTGATATAAAATTTTCAATAATTTTTTTTTTTTTTTTTTTTAACTTCCTCAAGAATTTTTTTAACGGAAAATAAATGGCGATTTATTAGGTACTTAATTTTTATTTTTTTTTTTTTTCAAAAAACAGAAAACGAACAACAAAAAATACCTAAAATTTCTAACTTCCTCAAGACTTACTGCGATACCCACCAAATTTATTTCACAACTTTACAAAAATTAGTTCTCCTACTTAATACTTCCTCCTCCTGTATCCTTGAGGAAGTTTCGTTGGAAGCTCTTCAAACCGGAACTTTTACTTCTCTTTAGCGAAGTTTTCGTTGGAAGCTCTTCAACTAGTACTTTTTAACGGTATCTTTCTAAAATCAAGAAAAATATTTCGGCAACGAATTCATCACCTTGATATTTTTTTCGCACGGGGCCCTTTCTGTACATATCGCCGATGTTTTAATTGTTAAGGCCTAGAGCGATTACAATGAGAAAATAGATAAGAATCCCTTATCAAGATCGTTGTGACGTCTCATAGAGAGTTTGCAACAATTGCATATTTTTCACTTTACCTAAAGGCCTTAAAAACTGTTTACAAAATTACGCTAATGTGATTGTACGTGATGAACGTTAATTTTGCCATTTTTGGAACACCCCCCGGGGAACGCGATTACTTTCTAGGATACGCAACCTTTTTAATTTTCAAAATCGGGAGGATTGGAGAAATCGGAAGAAAAATGCGGCCGTGAAGTACCCTTGAAAAACTGAACTCCGCGTTTCTTTTAACTGTTTTAATCCCATTATTTATTCAAAGTAATTTACATAAAACAACCGTTTTTCCGGTGTTTTGTGTAGGATTTCCATCGTACGAAATAGTCCAAGTATTTATGTTAATCTCGAGGGGCGAGGATCCAAGGAAATCTTGTTTCCAGGGCACCTGTGCGACAATGCGAACGGGTTTTTTTTTACCGATATTTAATATTCCTTTAAATTTTAAAAATAAAATATTTTTTCCATCGAGGATCGTCTTTTTATGAAGATTTTAAATCTTGATATTTATGAGATAGTAGGGGTTTTGCCGGTTTGGCGCAATTCTTGGTGGCAACGTTGCCGGATCTCCTCGGAGCCCAGCCTCGTCTCTCTGAACTACCCCCCCCCCCTCCCTACCCTCACCTATAGCGCTCTCTCTCTTTCTCATAGCATCTTATACGTAAACATTGTTGCCGGATCATCGAGACTAGCTTCTCTATCGCCCCCCCCCTTCCCACACTCAGACGGCTCCCGCCAACCTTTTAGCAGGTCTACCAACATAATTTTAAAAAATTCCCTCAGCTCCAAGCTTCGAACCCGAGTCCCCTGCATGGAAGTCTACCACCTTAACCGCTACACTACGCATCTTATTGTCTATGTTATTCAATTAATGGCTAATAAAGTCGGACGAACCCCCCCCCCCCCCGCTCACCTACACTATCATCCGACCGTCAATGAGTATCTCTATAGTCATCCTAGGTGTCAACAACCTCCCTCCCTCCCGGTGAAATTTGAGCGATCGAGGTGTCATCATACTTCGTCTAGACATTTTTTTCCCTTTATTTATTCAATAAAAATAAAATTTAAAAAATTAATCAATCAAAACATAGGTATCCTTAAAGCCGGTACCATGACTTCTACAAGTGACTTAGCGGATCAACTTCCAAAAATCCCCCCCCCCCCCCACCAACACTCGCCACCGACAAACGCTATTGCTCCATTAAATGATATTTTCGTAGTAAGCCAACCTTCAGTAACTAAGAAAAACTGATCGAATCTGATTACGTCATTTTATGCGAATCCTCACCAAACCGGTTAACCTTACCTGCTTCTATGGAGGAGCGCGGTATTGTCCCTTATTTCATAAATGATTGGCTGGGAGAGGACTAGCCATATACGCCCATAGGCCTCAAGGTCACTTAACCGAGACTTGTCAAAGTTTAAAGTTAAAGGTTATTAAATTCTTACTATCATAAAAATAAAGGTTTATTCTAAATTTTACACAAAATACTATAAACATAATAATAATAATAATACATGTTATTAGTTGCTGCAGTAACAAATTTTCTTTTTTAAATTATGATTTTATGAACAATGCACTAAAGCTGTGATCTTAAAACACTACGTTTTTCTCTTCTTCCAACAAAATAAATACATAAATAAATAAGTTGACGATCTTCCGACTCATTGAATAGAATTAGCACTTTTTGGTATTTAAATTTCCTATAGGTTCTCCAACTGATTCGTAGATCGTTTGTTTCGCTCCATCAACTCCTGTTCTAGGTCCTCACCTGCAGTCTGTAAAGGAAGAGTAGGTACCTATTATAAATACATGGTATTAATTTTTTACAACTGACCGACCTGTATGGTTTTATAAGAATGAAAAAATAAATAAATTTTGTCTTCATCCGAGGTAAGGAAACGATGTTCCTTCTTTTCTCTTATCAACAGGCCGCTTAAAGTTTTGTTTCTCGCCGCGTCTCCTGAGTCGAATAGTTTCAGGTAGATGGACTCGGGCTGTTGCGAATTTCGTTTATTTATCATATTATCAATTATCATATATTGAGTGTTTGTGTGCGATTTAGAGTAAGTAGGTACGTACATTTTAATAAGTATCTAATTGCCTCTTTAAATTTTTCTGTTCCTACCAAAAATGTTAGAAATCGGCTGACTTTCAAATTACCGTACTGGTAGACTATGGTAGATTCCTAACTCTGACCAGAACTTGGTCCGTTATTAATTCTAATCTCGAAATTGACATATTCTATCCAAATTTAAATTCAATGAAAAACAGATCTTATCTTTATGTAGGGTAAAAAATAAGTGGTATTTAACAAAAAAAAATTTTCATATATCGACGGTCTCAAGGTAGAAAGGTGTAAGCGCCGATATGACGAAAATGGTGTTGTTTAGTGAAAAATGGTCGCGAGCGCCAGTTCTTTCATTTAAAATGATTGATTTTAATTTTCAAAAATCGAAAAATAAAGAAAATCGAGTTTTTAAGTTTGTAAGATACATTGGATAACAATATTGCAGCGTCAGGTTATCGTGAGCTCTATCGAAAAATTTGATGAATGGCGCTTAAGCCTTTCTGCCTTGAGACCGTCGAATTATGAAATCTACCTCTGTAGACAATCAATTATCAAGCTTAACATCATGTTTTATTTTCTTTTATACTATTTTTAACAAATTTTTGATATAGATCGATGTCCGTGGGCCAAGGTTCTCACCCCGTCATCCAGTATGTGACGTTTATCATCGAAGGGTGAAAGAGACGTCTTTTTCTGAACTACCGATTGAAGTAAATGTTCTCTCGATACGATCGATTTGAATTCGGTTTTATACTCCAGTCGATTGTTCAGGGCGTTAAGGTAGTCATCAAAGTTAAGTTTTCCTTCGACTGCAACTCTTTTGATCCCTTTCGCCTTTTTCTGTTCATCGTTCGGGCTACGGATGGCGTACATCTTAGCTCGTAGACCAACAAATTCGGAGGCTGGCGTTCCGTTGAGCTCATCCTTAAATTTCCCCAGAGCCTTTTTATTAGCGGTCGTATATGCTGGGTGGTGGGGCGGATAATCTGAAGTATCAAATTCTTCTAGAATGTTAGTCACGTCGGTATAAAAATCCTTAGTTTTTATATAATAGATTAGACTATCCGTGTCAGTGTACATCAGTCGCAGTCTTTCAGGTCCGTAAAAAGTCAGCATTGTGTTGTAGTGGAAATCATACATCCTGAGCTTGGAAATATCCAAAATTGCCATACCCACATAAATAGGTTTGTTCATAAGGACATTTTCCAAGTCAAGATGTACAGCCACCAAGTTTTCCTTGTAAATCGTCCTGTCTTTAAAAGTTGGTCGGGCGATCAGTCGGTCAAGTCGTTTTTGAGTTACTACCAGCTCAATTTTTATTCTTTTACGAACATTTTCCATAAACTTGCCAAAAACGGCGTTGTTCATAAGTTTGTAAAAGTCTTTATCGAAGTCATTGGTTGCCTTTTGTCTTAGTCCCGTATTGAGGTCAATGTAAGGCCGAAGCCAATCCGATTGTCTGAATTTAAGCGCTCGATGTATTCGGACTACTTTGAGACCCAATCCCACAGCCTGCTGCAGGTTGGCGAAATGCACAACATATTTCTCTTTTTTGTTCAAAGAAGCCAACAATTTCGTATGAGAGCCTCCGGGAGGGATCTTATTTTCCGGAAGAAGGGGAAAATCGTTATGCAATTCGTGAAACTCTTCCGGATACTCTATGTCGGCTTCAAGTATATAACCGTAAGGTCCGCTTGTCGAAGCGTTGAGCCAGTCAAGAGATTCCGGATGTTTAACCCATTCGAATCCACCAAAAGGGAGCGGTTTTGACATCGCCCATCCATAGAGGTTATTCGCGTCCAGATATGCGATATACGATGACTCCTCTTGAGGATCTCGATCAGGGTCCAGGTATTTGTTTGCAGCCTTTCCATGTCGTAGGCTGCACTGGCAAAGACCTCCCCTTATCCCACGCTCAATCATGAGGAGCATGTCGTAGTCGGTCAGTAGCTCGAGCCTTACCCCTGTGTATTTAAGCATAGCATCCCACGCCAGTCCAGGTGCTGTAAAGTACCAGGCGGGGTCTAATGAATATGCACTCATACATACATCTCTGAAATTTTCAAAGACATCGCACAGGAGCAAAACGTCAACTTTTACATAGAGTACGCTGTACTCTTCAATCGTTTCGATGTTAAACTCATTCCATACTCTTAGTGCATGTTCATAGTCCTCGTCAGTGATGTCTTTTTCAAATAGTTGGCTATAAAATTTCGATTTTGGAGGCAAAACCGTCTCTTGAAGACGCTCAAACGAATCTATGTAGTCGTAGGGGTATACTCCTTTTCTGACTACAAGGTCAAGGCGATCTTCAGGGAAAAACTTTGCAAGGTCTCTAAAGCCGGACCTAGGCAAATTCTTGGACAATTTATCGAGACTGGATGCGAGGAAGCGGAAGGAGTCGATAAATTTCACTGCTAAGCCACCCATTCTTTTGGAAAAAGAAATATACTTCTCTTCAGAGTTAGGGATGACTTCGATGTTATCTTTACCATCATACGCTAACTCTCTGACAATAAAATGGGAGTCATAGCCGCTTAGATTGTGGAAGAAGACGGGGAGAAATTTCGGGGTGCGAAATAGGACATTGCAGCTTCTGTGTGCTGCGCCACGATACAAGCCACTGATATGATCGTGGTCCATCACTTTCGGGTCATTATTGGTGAATGGATGGGAACAGAGGAAACAGGTTGTGGAACGATTATAAGCGTGTTCCTCAGAAACCTTTAGAGGTAACATCGGCTGCGGCTTCGAGTACACCAGGGACACCATTTCCGCCACTTTATCCATATACAACATAAATTTCAAGGCAGAATCTTTCCCTACGTAAACGTAGGGTTCGACGGGGAAGTCTGATGGTATTAAATGGCGGGGAACCGTCTCAGCGACCTTAACATAAACGCAAAAACTCATCGGGAGATGGTTCTGATAAGGGATCGTCTGACGTGACACACCGAAGCTCTCCAGTGTCGGAATCTTTTCGAGAATCGCCTCAAAATCTGCGTAGACGACAAATGGTATCCTCATTTGGTTTTGAATCTTTGAAAAACACGCGGGATTTCCTTTATCGCCTACTTTTGGGAGCTCAATACGCGTGGGTCGGTTTTTTCCGCAGTACTCCATATGGAGCTTCATTCGTTCAGCAATGCCATTCCCATTACTGTTGAAGTGGGTCAGGCATCGCTTGCAAACTCGAATCCCATGTTCGTGTCCAGAAATTTGTAAAGCCACTAACCTCTCAAAATTTTTAATGTATGCCCAGTGACTTTTTCCGTCCTCTGTTGTGATGAGTAAGAGGTCACGGTGATCCTCCTTTTCATGATCCACCACCTTCAGAGGATATACGTCTCCAGACTTTCCAACAGTGAATACGTTAATGGAGATATTGTTCCGTTTCTCAAAGGTTTTGACCTCTTCGAGACGGGTAGGGAATGAAACACATCCGAAATCGTAACCGTGTTTAATATTGCGATAATGGGACACGCGATCTATGTCCTTCTTTTCTTTGATGAGATGGGAGAGGATGGCGTACTCGAAACAACGCTCGTCATTATTTTTAACGTTTATAATCGCTTTTCGGTTTTTTATATGGGGCGGGAGCTCGATAAAACTGGAAGCACCCAAAGGTCGGAGGCGATTAATACGAACGAAAAGCCCGTCGATCTGTTTAAGGGTCCATCCGCTTTTCTTTACGTGCATTTCCTCCATTTCAGCCGCTAATTTCGTGTAAACTTGGTTAAGATGACTCAGAATATCGCTGTCATCATATATAGCTATATTTTTTGTCTTAAAAGCCCGGTCACACGTCTCACCTTGAATATTTTCAAAAGTAGCTTCTAGGATAACATTGAATTTAACAGGAGCGTCACTCCTTTTTAAATATTCGGTAATTAATTTGGAAACTAATTCCGTTTTTGCGTTCATAAACTCTTTAAGATCGGCCGTTATATTGCATGGTACAAAATAAGTCTCTAAATTACTACCGAATGCTGATTCGATAGGAAAATATGACGATCCCACTGAAGCCTCAATCCTCCTCCGCTTCGTCATGACGAGGGGTGTTTCCTTCCCACAAACACGCAAATGAGCTTTCAATGAGCGTATTTCTGGAAAAGTAACACCACAAGATACACAAGTCCGACGGACAAAATTGCACGATCTCTCATGTTTCAAACAAACGTCTTTTCTAGTAAAAACCTTCTCACAATGTTTACATGCGAACATGACTGGTAAATAATAATAATAATACGTGTGTAATAATTATAAAAATTTGAATTTAAATTTAACGGTTATAATAATTAACAATGCCTTTATTATGTACCTACTTACTGCTTAGAAATCTGAACACAAACAACGAATATCGATAGTGTTTGGAACTATAGTGTGTTCCTACAGTCTAAAAAAAAAAAATATATATATAAAAGGATGGGAAAAAAATTAAGGAATGGTAAATTATGTAAATACTTACATTTATGTAGGAAACTTGTTGATAATAGGTATTATTCCCAAATAGAGCTGACGATATCAGTTTAGTACGAAAAAAAAAATTGTTTTCTATTTTTTTTTTCTTTTTAAATGAATTTTATTGCACTCGTAGACGATATAATATGAGCCTTGTTCAAATGACAAAGAGAGACTGAGGAGTAAGCATTTTTTTTTAATTCTCTAATAGAATAAATCACATCGAGACGGACAAGCTCGTGCAAGTCTTTACTAGTCGGGGGCCTAGTCGGGGGCTCAGCCGGGGGCCTAGTCGGGGGCCTAAGGCTAAAACGCACGCTAGGGCTTGACGCGCGGCCTAAGGCGTGCGGCTCGACTCGAACTTTTCTTAAACGTCCTTAAAGAAGAATTTAAAGTGAATCCGATATGTAATCTTCTATTCTCAAAATATTGACTCGCTCTCTATTTTGATCGACTATTTTTTTCGTAACGTTGTTGTTCACTCGGTTTCTGAGAGGTAAATGAACAACACCCGTAGGTCGTTCTAATATTTTATACCCAGGTAAATGGTTGGATAAGACTAATGAAGGATATACTGTGGTTAAGCCTTTTTAATACGAGCCACCGCTGATGTTTGAATCGATTGATAGTTTCGATATATCGAAAATCTGAACTATAGATGACGAAACATTGACGGATTGCGGCTCGACTTGAACTTTTCTTAAACTTACTTAAAGAAGTTTTTAAAATGAATCCGATATGTGATCTTCTATTCTCGAATATTGACTCGCTCTCTATTTTGATCGACTATTTTTTCGTAACTTGTTGATTACTCGGTTTCTGAGAGGTAAATGAACAACACCTGTGGGTCGCTCTAATATTTTATACCCAGGTAAATGGTTGGATAAAACTAATGAAGGATATACTGTGGTTAAGCCTTTTTAATAGCAGCCACCGATGATGTTTGAATCGATTGGCAGTGTCGATATATCGAAAATCTGAACTATAGATGACGAAACATTTACTGTCAGGGCTTTTGGCAAACCTGTGACGGTCAGCGAGCCCTAGGAGTTGAACTATGGTGTTGGTAAATTCCGTCATCTCATAACACGCTTCCGGAATTTGATGACGAAGATTATTGTTCATTGAAATGAAAGGACTCGAAAGAGAGTAACCCGACCACTACTCATTGATAACGTTCTTCTGTGAATAAGGGGGGGGGGGGGGATCCTCGGAAAGAAGTGACGAACGTCCTGAGAAAGACAAGGCGAACGACATAATGTATGACCACTCGAGATGACGATTTATTTTTATAGGGTATGAAGAATTAAATACGATGGACATAGATGGCCGCACACTATCGTATTATTTTCATATAAGCGATCTCGATTAAAAATAATTGAAAGACAAATGTCTGAGAAGTAAAGTATGTATGTAATCAATAAATTTTAGTCCTTAAGCCGCGCGTCAAGCCCTAGCGTGCGTTTTAGCCTTAGGCCCCCGACTAGGCCCCCGGCTGAGCCCCCGACTAGGCCCCCGACTAGTAAAGACTTGCACGAGCTTGTCCGTCTCGATGTGATTTATTCTATTAGAGAATTAAAAAAAAAATGCTTACTCCTCAGTCTCTCTTTGTCATTTGAACAAGGCTCATATTATATCGTCTACGAGTGCAATAAAATTCATTTAAAAAGAAAAAAAAAAATAGAAAACAATTTTTTTTTCGTACTAAACTGATATCGTCAGCTCTATTTGGGAATAATACCTATTATCAACAAGTTTCCTACATAAATGTAAGTATTTACATAATTTACCATTCCTTAATTTTTTTCCCATCCTTTTATATATATATTTTTTTTTTTTAGACTGTAGGAACACACTATAGTTCCAAACACTATCGATATTCGTTGTTTGTGTTCAGATTTCTAAGCAGTAAGTAGGTACATAATAAAGGCATTGTTAATTATTATAACCGTTAAATTTAAATTCAAATTTTTATAATTATTACACACGTATTATTATTATTATTTACCAGTCATGTTCGCATGTAAACATTGTGAGAAGGTTTTACTAGAAAAGACGTTTGTTTGAAACATGAGAGATCGTGCAATTTTGTCCGTCGGACTTGTGTATCTTGTGGTGTTACTTTTCCAGAAATACGCTCATTGAAAGCTCATTTGCGTGTTTGTGGGAAGGAAACACCCCTCGTCATGACGAAGCGGAGGAGGATTGAGGCTTCAGTGGGATCGTCATATTTTCCTATCGAATCAGCATTCGGTAGTAATTTAGAGACTTATTTTGTACCATGCAATATAACGGCCGATCTTAAAGAGTTTATGAACGCAAAAACGGAATTAGTTTCCAAATTAATTACCGAATATTTAAAAAGGAGTGACGCTCCTGTTAAATTCAATGTTATCCTAGAAGCTACTTTTGAAAATATTCAAGGTGAGACGTGTGACCGGGCTTTTAAGACAAAAAATATAGCTATATATGATGACAGCGATATTCTGAGTCATCTTAACCAAGTTTACACGAAATTAGCGGCTGAAATGGAGGAAATGCACGTAAAGAAAAGCGGATGGACCCTTAAACAGATCGACGGGCTTTTCGTTCGTATTAATCGCCTCCGACCTTTGGGTGCTTCCAGTTTTATCGAGCTCCCGCCCCATATAAAAAACCGAAAAGCGATTATAAACGTTAAAAATAATGACGAGCGTTGTTTCGAGTACGCCATCCTCTCCCATCTCATCAAAGAAAAGAAGGACATAGATCGCGTGTCCCATTATCGCAATATTAAACACGGTTACGATTTCGGATGTGTTTCATTCCCTACCCGTCTCGAAGAGGTCAAAACCTTTGAGAAACGGAACAATATCTCCATTAACGTATTCACTGTTGGAAAGTCTGGAGACGTATATCCTCTGAAGGTGGTGGATCATGAAAAGGAGGATCACCGTGACCTCTTACTCATCACAACAGAGGACGGAAAAAGTCACTGGGCATACATTAAAAATTTTGAGAGGTTAGTGGCTTTACAAATTTCTGGACACGAACATGGGATTCGAGTTTGCAAGCGATGCCTGACCCACTTCAACAGTAATGGGAATGGCATTGCTGAACGAATGAAGCTCCATATGGAGTACTGCGGAAAAAACCGACCCACGCGTATTGAGCTCCCAAAAGTAGGCGATAAAGGAAATCCCGCGTGTTTTTCAAAGATTCAAAACCAAATGAGGATACCATTTGTCGTCTACGCAGATTTTGAGGCGATTCTCGAAAAGATTCCGACACTGGAGAGCTTCGGTGTGTCACGTCAGACGATCCCTTATCAGAACCATCTCCCGATGAGTTTTTGCGTTTATGTTAAGGTCGCTGAGACGGTTCCCCGCCATTTAATACCATCAGACTTCCCCGTCGAACCCTACGTTTACGTAGGGAAAGATTCTGCCTTGAAATTTATGTTGTATATGGATAAAGTGGCGGAAATGGTGTCCCTGGTGTACTCGAAGCCGCAGCCGATGTTACCTCTAAAGGTTTCTGAGGAACACGCTTATAATCGTTCCACAACCTGTTTCCTCTGTTCCCATCCATTCACCAATAATGACCCGAAAGTGATGGACCACGATCATATCAGTGGCTTGTATCGTGGCGCAGCACACAGAAGCTGCAATGTCCTATTTCGCACCCCGAAATTTCTCCCCGTCTTCTTCCACAATCTAAGCGGCTATGACTCCCATTTTATTGTCAGAGAGTTAGCGTATGATGGTAAAGATAACATCGAAGTCATCCCTAACTCTGAAGAGAAGTATATTTCTTTTTCCAAAAGAATGGGTGGCTTAGCAGTGAAATTTATCGACTCCTTCCGCTTCCTCGCATCCAGTCTCGATAAATTGTCCAAGAATTTGCCTAGGTCCGGCTTTAGAGACCTTGCAAAGTTTTTCCCTGAAGATCGCCTTGACCTTGTAGTCAGAAAAGGAGTATACCCCTACGACTACATAGATTCGTTTGAGCGTCTTCAAGAGACGGTTTTGCCTCCAAAATCGAAATTTTATAGCCAACTATTTGAAAAAGACATCACTGACGAGGACTATGAACATGCACTAAGAGTATGGAATGAGTTTAACATCGAAACGATTGAAGAGTACAGCGTACTCTATGTAAAAGTTGACGTTTTGCTCCTGTGCGATGTCTTTGAAAATTTCAGAGATGTATGTATGAGTGCATATTCATTAGACCCCGCCTGGTACTTTACAGCACCTGGACTGGCGTGGGATGCTATGCTTAAATACACAGGGGTAAGGCTCGAGCTACTGACCGACTACGACATGCTCCTCATGATTGAGCGTGGGATAAGGGGAGGTCTTTGCCAGTGCAGCCTACGACATGGAAAGGCTGCAAACAAATACCTGGACCCTGATCGAGATCCTCAAGAGGAGTCATCGTATATCGCATATCTGGACGCGAATAACCTCTATGGATGGGCGATGTCAAAACCGCTCCCTTTTGGTGGATTCGAATGGGTTAAACATCCGGAATCTCTTGACTGGCTCAACGCTTCGACAAGCGGACCTTACGGTTATATACTTGAAGCCGACATAGAGTATCCGGAAGAGTTTCACGAATTGCATAACGATTTTCCCCTTCTTCCGGAAAATAAGATCCCTCCCGGAGGCTCTCATACGAAATTGTTGGCTTCTTTGAACAAAAAAGAGAAATATGTTGTGCATTTCGCCAACCTGCAGCAGGCTGTGGGATTGGGTCTCAAAGTAGTCCGAATACATCGAGCGCTTAAATTCAGACAATCGGATTGGCTTCGGCCTTACATTGACCTCAATACGGGACTAAGACAAAAGGCAACCAATGACTTCGATAAAGACTTTTACAAACTTATGAACAACGCCGTTTTTGGCAAGTTTATGGAAAATGTTCGTAAAAGAATAAAAATTGAGCTGGTAGTAACTCAAAAACGACTTGACCGACTGATCGCCCGACCAACTTTTAAAGACAGGACGATTTACAAGGAAAACTTGGTGGCTGTACATCTTGACTTGGAAAATGTCCTTATGAACAAACCTATTTATGTGGGTATGGCAATTTTGGATATTTCCAAGCTCAGGATGTATGATTTCCACTACAACACAATGCTGACTTTTTACGGACCTGAAAGACTGCGACTGATGTACACTGACACGGATAGTCTAATCTATTATATAAAAACTAAGGATTTTTATACCGACGTGACTAACATTCTAGAAGAATTTGATACTTCAGATTATCCGCCCCACCACCCAGCATATACGACCGCTAATAAAAAGGCTCTGGGGAAATTTAAGGATGAGCTCAACGGAACGCCAGCCTCCGAATTTGTTGGTCTACGAGCTAAGATGTACGCCATCCGTAGCCCGAACGATGAACAGAAAAAGGCGAAAGGGATCAAAAGAGTTGCAGTCGAAGGAAAACTTAACTTTGATGACTACCTTAACGCCCTGAACAATCGACTGGAGTATAAAACCGAATTCAAATCGATCGTATCGAGAGAACATTTACTTCAATCGGTAGTTCAGAAAAAGACGTCTCTTTCACCCTTCGATGATAAACGTCACATACTGGATGACGGGGTGAGAACCTTGGCCCACGGACATCGATCTATATCAAAAATTTGTTAAAAATAGTATAAAAGAAAATAAAACATGATGTTAAGCTTGATAATTGATTGTCTACAGAGGTAGATTTCATAATTCGACGGTCTCAAGGCAGAAAGGCTTAAGCGCCATTCATCAAATTTTTCGATAGAGCTCACGATAACCTGACGCTGCAATATTGTTATCCAATGTATCTTACAAACTTAAAAACTCGATTTTCTTTATTTTCGATTTTTGAAAATTAAAATCAATCATTTTAAATGAAAGAACTGGCGCTCGCGACCATTTTTCACTAAACAACACCATTTTCGTCATATCGGCGCTTACACCTTTCTACCTTGAGACCGTCGATATATGAAAATTTTTTTTGTTAAATACCACTTATTTTTTACTACATAAAGATAAGATCTGTTTTTCATTGAATTTAAATTTGGATAGAATATGTCAATTTCGAGATTAGAATTAATAACGGACCAAGTTCTGGTCAGAGTTAGGAATCTACCATAGTCTACCAGTACGGTAATTTGAAAGTCAGCCGATTTCTAACATTTTTGGTAGGAACAGAAAAATTTAAAGAGGCAATTAGATACTTATTAAAATGTACGTACCTACTTACTCTAAATCGCACACAAACACTCAATATATGATAATTGATAATATGATAAATAAACGAAATTCGCAACAGCCCGAGTCCATCTACCTGAAACTATTCGACTCAGGAGACGCGGCGAGAAACAAAAACTTTAAGCGGCCTGATAAA